>JACXGM010010998.1:7700-25673 GCA_016801145.1 Umbra pygmaea | reverse complement strand
CAGCTGGGAGGAGGCCTCGGGGAAGACCCAGGACTAGGTGGCGGGATTATATCTCCAACCTGGCCTGGGAACGCCTCGGGATCCCCCAGTCGGAGCTGGTTAATGTGGCTCGGGAAAAGGACGTTTGGGGTCCCCTGCTGGAGCTGCTGCCCCCGCGACCCGATACTGGATAAGCGGACGAAAATGGATGGATGGGTTTGAATATGCTTTTTGGTCCAGAATGAAAATTAAATAGAGTCTGGGCTCTTTTCATTTTCGATATACATTTTTAAAGGTTTCTAAGTATTACTGTTTATAATTGCTGAAACAAATTTACCAGCTTATCACCTCCCAACTGTTCCCTCCCTAGTGAGAGGCGTCGCGGAATGAGGAAGTTCCTCCCGAAATATAAGAAGGTGGTGTTCAGGGCCTACACGGAGAGAGACTTCCAAACCCCCTGCACCAGAGGAGAGACAAAAGAACATCTGGGAATCATGGGTCCTATCATCAAAGCTGAGGTCAATGACCTCCTCACAGTGAGTGGCAATTAATGACCATCTTATCAATTCACTGAAGATCCTAATCAGTTGACTTTGTAGTGGCCTTCGTTAAACTCCTTCCAACCCCATCAAGATAAGTCAGATGTCTTGTTTTAATAGTTAAGGTTTTGGAGAGTCACAAGAACCTTGGTAACCCCCTATATTAAATGCAATATAATTATAATGGCATGATCTCAAAAGTGTAACGTCCAGCCCAGTAAGGGCTGGCGTTGACATCGGACTGAGACATGGACTCTTTAAAATATTGTTTGCTTTATGTGTTAGGTGTGCCAATGCTTTCCATTGCAGTTTTGTGTTCTGTTAATTTCATGTATGTCCCTTTAAGGAATGTGACACCTTTCTCTAGTTTGGCCATTGCTAGTGTTTAGGTTAGGTTCGGCTGGTATCTTGTAGAACTGATGATTAATGATAATGTTCAGCCGTGTTCTATTAGTCAGTTCACTTGCTCTATTTATATATAGTGGTCAAACTAGAGAGCTCAATCAGATGGGTGCCTCCCAGCGACTCCACAAGATGGCTGTCGCCCCGCAGTCCCACAAGATGGCTGCCACCCCGCAGTCCCACAAGATGGCTGCCTCCCAGCAGCACCACGATATGGCTGCCTCCCAGCGGCTACACAAGATGGCTGCCACCCAGCAGCCCAACAAGATGGCTTCCGCCCGATAGTCCCACCAGATGACTGCCACCACGCAGTCCTTGAAGATGCCTGCCACCCAGTAGTCCCACCAAATGGCTGCCACCCAGTGGCTCCACAAATGGCTGCCTCCCAGTGGCTCCACAAGATGGCTGCCTCCCAGTGGCTACACAAGATGGCTGCCTCCCCACTGTCCCACAAGATGGAGGTGTTCCGGCAGCAACCATGCTACCTGCTGGATCTACAGCAGCCACCATGCTACCCGCTGACTTCATAGCAGTCCATCTACAGCCAGTGTCCACAGCAGCCACGCTGCCCGTGCTGCCTGCTGCTTCTGCCAAGCTTCCAGAGAACTAACTTCTGCTGCTGCCTGGACCCTGCCAGGCTTTCCTGCTGCCTGGTCGCCCCAGTATCCAGAGGCCATGTTTACCACTGTGTGGCATCCCCTCTTCTTTTTATAACAGTCTCCAAATGTCTGGGGACTGAGGAGACAAGTTGCTCAAGTTTAGGAATAGGAATGTTGTCCCATTCTTGTCTAATACAGGCTTCTAGTTGTTCAACTGTCATAGGTCTTCTTTGTAGCATCTTCCTCTTTATGATGCGCCAACTGTTTTCTATGGGTGAAAGATCTGGACTGCAGGCTGGCATTTTCAGTACCCGAATCCTTCTTCTAATCAGCCATGATGTTGTAATTGATGCAGTATGTGGTCTGGCATTGTCATGTTGGGAAATGCAAGGTTTCCTTTGAAAGAGACGACGTCTGGATGGGAGCATATGCTGTTCTAGAACTTGGATGTATCTTTCAGCATTGATGGTGCCTGTCCAGATGTGTAAGCTGCCCATGCCACATGCACTCATGCAACCCCATACCATGAGAGATGCAGGCTTCTGAACTGAGCGCTGTTAACAACCTGGGTTGTCCTTGTCCTCTTTAGTCCGGATGACAATTATAAAAAACACTTATAATTTTGATTTGTCTGACCACAGAACAGTTTTCCACCTTGCCACAGTCCATTTAAAATTAGCCTTGGTCCAGAGAAAACGCCTACTCTCCTGGATCCTGTTTAGATATGGCTTATTTTTTGACCTGTAGAGTATTAGCCGGCAACGGCAAATGGCGGATTGTGTTCACTGACAATGTTTTCTGGAAGTATTCCTGAGCCCCTGTTGTGATTTCCATTACAGTAGCACTCCTGTATGTGATGCAGTGCCGTCTAAGGGCATCCAAAAGGTCACAGGCATCCAGTATGTTTTTCGGGCCTTGACAGTTATGCACAGAGATTGTTCCAGATTCTCTGAATCTTTGGATGATATTATGCACTGTAGATGATGTAGATTTCAAACTCTTTGAAATCTTTTTCTGATATTGCTCCACTATTTTTCGCCGGAGCATTGGGGGAATTGGTGATCCTCTGCCCATCTTGACTTCTGAGAGACACTACCATTCTGAGAGGCTCTTTTTATACCCAATCATGTTGCCAATTGAGCTAATGAGTTGCAAATTGGTCTTCCAGCTGTTCCTTATGTGTACTTTTAACTTTTCCGGCCTCTTATTGCTACCTGTCCCAACCTTTTTGGAATGTGTAGAACTCCAAACTGACATTTCAAAATGTCTCACTTTCAACATTTGATATGTTATCTATATTGTATTGTGAATGAAATTTGAGTTTATGAGATTTGTACATTATTCCATTTCTTTTTTACTCACAATTTGTACAGTGTCCCAACTTTTTTGGAATCGGATTTGTATCAACTTTTAGTAATTGTTTTATTTGTTTTTCACAAAAATTGTCGTACACACAGTACTGTCCAATTGCTGTATCTGGGCGTGCTGCTACGGTATTAGAAGGTGTGAAAATACACAGAAATGCATTTTTATCAACTGGTTTTACTAAAAATGGCTAATATGGCTAGTTGTTCTGTAGTTGTTTATATTCTCGAAAGGGCAAGAACAACAAAGGCTTTCATGGGGGCGTCCATCTTGTTTTCCCACTTCGGTAACTGGAATGCGATCAACTTGTTTTAACTCAGGTGTGACATCATTCCCAGTTCCAACCTCCCAGTTCCGAGCCAAATTTGGACGCAGCATATGCCACTGTGAGAGCATAGTAAGCTATATAAGTATACCCATTGTGCGCACGGTCCTAATTTTCACCAGCAACTGTATAATGTATGTTACTCGGATTATCTTTATGTGTATTACAGTTTTTCCCAATTGCTAAAACACTAAAAGTGAATGCCCAGACCAAAGCATCGAAACCGTACCGTTTGCATGCATTTGGTACACACAGGCACCAAACGAATAAACACATTGTCGGCATGGCACCGTAAACAATTTAGCAACACATGGTGCAAAACATTACACACAGTGTTGCATGTTACACACATTGGCCAATGATGAAACACCCTGCCGTCAGCACATCCATTCAATAATCAAAACACACATGACATTAGCAACACCCCCGCACACACAGTAAAACACTTAAATAGTAATTGAACAATCTGTCACATATGTAGCACTATACATACAGTAGAAATCAGGTATGAGCATCTGTTGTGAGACAATCGCAAATATGGAGGCTGAAGGACCAAGGGGAAGGAGAAGACGAGGAATAAACAGGAAGAGGGAGAGGAGAATGAGGAAGAGACGGGATAGAGGGAGATGAGAAGGAGGAAGAGACTGGCAAAAACCAGAAATCGGGACTGAAACATCATTGGACAAAGGGCCATCCAGAACATCCCTGGGTAGTGCGGGGGCAACATCACCATGTGTGCAGCCATTAGTGGTCAGGGGGTCCTCCATCACCATGGCACCCTGGCTCCCTACAACACTGCACACATACTGACATTTCTGCATGCACTACATGCGGCAGTCACATAGGACCAACCAGGGCAGCCCATGTTCAATGTCATATGGGATAATGTCAGTTTCCACCGGGCTGCTCTGGTCCGGGACTGGTTCGCCAACCACGACCATTTCATGGTGCTGTACCTGCCCCCTTATTCCCCATTCCGATACCTGATAGAGGAATAATTTTCGGCATGGCGTCGGAAGGTCTATGACCACCTACCACATGCACGCGTGCCGCTTCTGCGAGCAATGGAGGAGACATGCAGAGACATCGAGGTGGGGTCGATCCACGGGTGGATACGCCACGCCAGGCAATATTTTCCCAGTTGCCTGGCGAGGGAGAACATCGCCTGTGATGTGGACGAGGTGACGTGGCCTGACGCCAATCGATGGGAGTGATCCCTGACTTGTAATGGGAGTTGTTGTGCTACCTGAACAATGTATCACTGAGGCTTGGTTGCGGGAATAAAAACGGTTTAAAAACTACAAATGACAGAAGTGTCTTGATTACAGTTCACCATTGTGTTGTGTCTGTTTGACTGTTTATTGTTCACGTGCATGTGTGTTCCTTATCGATCTGAAGAGGGCCTTTTGAAGTCAGAGTGTTCAGTTTTGATTGCAGAATGTCTTTTTGACATTGCAGTTAGATGTTAACTAGGAACTCCCAATAAGAATTTTTCTTTTTAGTTTGGGGAGTCCCAGACAAATGTATTTTACCATTGAAAAAAATCATGAAATTCTAGGGGACCCTCCAAAATTCACATCTCATTTAGAACCCTGCTTATTTTGACAGGTGATCTTTAAGAACATGGCATCCAAGCCATACTCGCTACACCTCCACGGGGTTTATGACAAGACCCAGAATGGTGGTCAGTTCCAGGCAGGGTCCTCGGGTGTCCCCGGGGAGGCAGTTCAGCCGGGGGAGGTGAAGGTCTACACCTGGAAGATCAGCAGGAAACAGGGTCCCACCTCTGAAGAGTTTGACTGTAAGACTGGGGCCTACTACTCTACACTGAATAAGGCAAGTGTCATTCTTAACCCTTTTTCTATCAGTAAACTACAGTAGCAAAGGCCTTTTAATTGTTGATAGGTTTTCAGATCAATTCAGAGCAATGATATTTGGCCCACATGCTGAGGGATTGGTGTCTGACCAACCCACAGAATATCCAACGCATACTGGCACATTGTTAAATAATCATGAGTGAATGACATGAAGATCCAGCATGTACAAAATTACAGGGTTTGGCTCAAGGGTGCAATATATAATGTACAGGACAAAGGTTACCTTTTATTAAAATTACAATGCAAGCTTGTTGTTTTCATTAGATACCTTTTCAATCTCAAATGGTTTTCCCTTTGTGAAGTTATTGGTTTGGTGTTTCCTTTTGACTCTGTTGCTTTGCATTCTTTTCTGACATCCTTCTACAGGAAATGGACCTAAACTCTGGTCTTATTGGCCCCTTAGTAATCTGTAAACCAGGCACCCTACACCCCCAACGTATTCTACAATCCAATATACAGGAGTATGCCCTCCTTTTCCACACCTTCGATGAGACCAAAAGCTGGTACCTGGATGAAAACATCCGTCAGTACTGTTCTCCGCCCTGTCATGCTCAAAAGGAAGATCTCTGGTTTCAGCTCAGCAACAAGTTTCCAGGTACAGTGACTCATTTTGTCCAGTTAAGGTTTCATTCAGAGAGATCTCTTTATTTGTTTTGGTTGGTAATCATATTAGATTGTGAATAATATTACAGTGTAAACCACTTTTTTTGTCACTGCAGCGATAAACGGCTATGTGGCAGAGACACTTCCTGGTCTGATGGTGGCCCAGTACACGCCAGTTAGATGGCACCTACTGAACGTTGGGGGCAATGGGGAGTATCATGCTGTCTACTTTCACGGTCTGACGTTCAGCGTTCACAATGAGCAGGAGCACCGCATGGCCGTGTACAACCTCTATCCTGGTACACACACAATCACACACACGCATCCATAAACATCCACACGCAGTTACACACATCCATACACATCCACACACATATACACACATCCATACACATCCACACGCATATACACATATCCATACACATCCACACGTATATACACACATCCATACACATCCACACACTTATACACATATCCATACGCATCCACAAGCATATACACACATCCATACGCATCCACACGCATATACACACATCCATACACATCCACACACATATACAGTGCCTTGCGAAAGTATTCGAACCCCATTGGAACTTTTCGACCATTTGCCATATTTCAGGCTTCAAACATAAAGATATGAAACTGTAATTTTTTGTAAAGAATCAACAACAAGTGGGAGACAATCATGAAGTGCAACGAAATTTATTGGATATTTCAAACTTTTTTAACAAATAAAGAACTGATTAACTGGGCGTGCAAAATTATTCAGCCCCCTTAAGTTAATACTTTGTAGCGCCACCTTTTGCTGCGATTACAGCTGTAAGTTGCTTGGGGTATGTCTCTATCAGTTTTGCACATCAAGACACTGAAATTTTTGCCCATTCCTCTTTGCAAAACAGCTCGAGCTCAGTGAGGTTGGATGGAGAGCATTTGTGAACAGCAGTTTTCAGTTCTTTCCACAGATTCTCGATTGGATTCAGGTCTGGACTTTGACATGGCCATTCTAACACCTGGATATGTTTATTTGTGAACCATTGCATTGTAGATTTTGCTTCATGTTTAGGATCCTTGTCTTGTTGGAAGACAAATCTCCATCCCAGTCTCAGGTGTTTTGCAGACTCCATCACAGGTTTCTTCCAGAATGGTCCTGTATTTGGCTCTATCCATCTTCCTATCAATTTTAGCCATCTTCCCTGTCCCTGCTGAAGAGAAGCAGGCCCAAACCATGATGCTGCCACCACTATGATTGACAGTTGGAATGGTGTGTTCAGGGTGATGAGCTTTGTTGCTTTTACGGCAAACATAACGTTTTGCATTGTTGCCAAAAAGTTCCATTTTGGTTTCATCTGACCAGAGCACCTTCTTCCACATGTTTGGTGTGTCTCCCAGGTGGCTTGTGGCAAACTTTAAACAACACTTTTTATGGATATCTTTCAGAAATGGCTTTATTCTTGCCACTCTTCCATAAAGACCAGATTTGTGCAGTATACAACTGATTGTTGTCCTATGGACAAACTCGTCCACCGCAGCTGTAGATCTCTGCAGTTCATCCAGAGTGATCATGGGCCTCTTGGCTGCATCTCTGATCAGTCTTCTCCTTGTATGAGCTGAAAGTTTAGAGGGACGGCCGGGTCTTGGTAGATTTGCAGTGGTCTGATACTCCTTCCATTTCAATACTATCGCTTGCACAGTGCTCCTTGGGATGTTTAAAGCTTGGGAAATCTTTCTGTATCCAAATACGGCTTTAAACTTCTCCACAACAGTATCTCGGACCTGCCTGGTGTGTTCCTTGTTCTTCATGATGCTCTCTGTGCTTTCAACGGACCTCTGACACTATCACAGAGCAGGTGCATTTATACAGAGACTTGATTACACACAAGTGGATTCTATTTATCATCATTAGTCATTTAGGTCAACATTGGATCATTCAGAGATCCTCACTGAACTTCTGGAGAGAGTTTGCTGCCCTGAAAGTGAAGGGCCTGAATAATTTTGCTCGCCCAATTTGTCAGTTTTTTATTTGTTAGAAAAGTTTAAAATATCCAATAAATTTATTTCCACTTCATGATTGTGTCCCACTTGTTGTTGCTTCTTCACCAAAAATTACAGTTTTATATCTTTATGTTTAAAGCCTGAAATGTGGCAAAAGGTCAAAATATTCAAGGGGGCCGAATACTTTCGCAAGGCACTGTACACACATCCACACGCATGCGCACATATATACACTCATCCATATGCATCCACACGCATATACACAAATCCATACGCATATACACAAATCCACACGCAGGCAGGCACACACATATACATACATCCATAAACATCCACACGCATATACACACATCCACACGCATGCACAAACATGTACACACATCCATACACATCCACACGCATATACACACATCCATACGCATGCACACGCATATACACACATCCACACGCATATGCACACATCCAAACACACCCCAACATCCACATACATCCACACACATATTTGCCCACATCCACATACATTTTCACACGTGAAAAGTATATTCAATAATTGTCAGTCAGTCGAATATCACCTGTCCCACCTTTGAACCTGTCCCCTTCCCCAGGTGTGTTTGGTACAGTGGAGATGGTCCCAAACATGGTGGGGACCTGGTTGGTGGAGTGTACTGTAGGAGAGCACCAGATGGCTGGCATGAGGGCTAAACTACTCATCTACAACCCCAGTAAGTACTACAGCTAAGCATTGCACACCAGATCTACAACTCAAAACCCATGATAGATGTAACATACATAGTGACCTTAAAATACATGTAGGTAACATGCACAGTTACTAAATGTTATTGACTATATAGCCACAATGTTCTAGACACCTGACCATCAAACGTATATGAACGTGTTGGACATCCCATTCCAGAACCATGGGCATTAAAATGAGTTGCCCCTCCTCAAAAAGAGCATTTTTGAAATCAGGCACTGATGTTGGATGAGAACGCTGTTCCAGTTCATCACAAAGGTGTGTATTGGGGTTGAAGTCAGGGATCTGTGCAATTTCGTCCACACCAAACTCATCAAACCATGTCTTTATGGACCCTGTTATGTGCACAAGGGCACAGTCATGCTAGAACAGGAAATCAGAAGCACCCAATGCTCTAAAGGCGAAGGTACACAACAAAGATTGTAGGGCTTGTGCTCGCCTGGCAACCAGTTTACCTCTGTTTGCTAGCTCACCTCATGCTGTGTTTTCGAGACCACCGACTTACTCTGGTTGAATCGCTTTGAGAATCTAAACTTCCCAGGGGAGAATCCTGGGGCAGGTGCTAGTTGCTTTCACATCTGAGCGCCGACCAAGCATGTACACTCACCTAAAGAATTATTAGGAACACCATACTAATACTGTGTTTGATCCCCTTTCGCCTTCAGAACTCCCTTAATTCTACGTGGCATTGATTTAACAAGGTGCTAAAAGCATTCTTTACAAATGTTGGCCCATATTGATAGGATAGCATCTTGCAGTTGATGGAGATTTGTGGGATGCACATCCAGGGCCCGAAACTCCTGTTCCACCACATCCCAAAGATGCTCTATTGGGTTGAGATCTGGTGACTGTGGGGGCCATTTTAGTACAGTGAACTCATTGTCATGTTCAAGAAACCAATTTGAAATGATTTGAGCTTTGTGACATGGTGCATTATCTTGCTGGTAGTAGCCGTCAGAGGATGGGTACACGGTGGCCATAAAGGGATGGACATGGTCAGAAACAATGCTCAGGTAGGCCTTGGCATTTAATCAATGCCCATTTGGCACTAAGGGGCCTAAAGTGTGCCAAGAAAACATCCCCCAAACCATTACACCACCACCACCAGCCTGCACAGTGGTAAAAAGTCATGATGGATCCATGTTCTCATTCTGTTTACGCCAAATTCTGACTCTACCATCTGAATGTCTCAACAGAAATCGAGACTCACCAGACCAGGCAACATTTTTCTAGTCTTCAACTGTCCAATTTTGGTGTGCTCTTGCAAATTGTATCCTCTTTTTCCTATTTGTAGTGGAGATGAGTGGTACCCGGTGGGGTCTTCTGCTGTTGTAGCCCATCCGCCTCAAGGTTGTGCATGTTGTGGCGTCACAAATGCTTTGCTGCATACCTCGGTTGTAACAAGTGGTTATTTCAGTCAAAGTTGCCCTTCTATCAGCTTGAAGCAGTCGGCCCATTCTCCTCTGACCTCTAGCATCATTTTCGCCCACAGGACTGCCGCATACTGGATGTTTTTCCCTTTTCATACCATTCTTTGTAAACCCTAGAAATCGTTGTGCGTGAAAATCCCAGTAACTGAGCAGATTGTGAAATACTCAGACCAGCCCGTTTGGCACCAACAACCATGCCACGCTCAAAATTGCTTAAATCACCTTTTTTCCCATTCTGACATTCAGTTTGGAGTTCAGGAGATTGTCTTTACCAGGAATACACCCCTAAATGCATTAAAGCAACTGCCATGTGATTGATATAGATCATTGCATTAAGGAGAAATTGAAAGGGTGTTCCCAATAATCCTTTAGGTGAGTGTATATCCCCCAGCCTTAACATGTCTTTGTTTCCTGGTGCATTAATGTAACATGTAATAGGTGTGCTCAGGTTCTTCCTTATTTATAGAGGCAAAGACCTACGTTACTTTCATACAAAATACAAAACTCTATATTATTATTTAAATTTACATAAAAAATTATTATCCCAAAACCCAAATCAATTAAATCAACAAAATAACATACAGCAACATAAAAGTCATCCCTCGTAGAAGTTAACCAGGCCGGGGGTGATCCCACCTCAATACGAAAATAGTGCCCAAAAAGCTGACTTCTTTTGCCTCACTGCTACAACAGTTGTCTTGTATGAACTGCATGTTTCAGATCACCTTAAAGTGGCTCAATAATATTGAGGTCATTATACTGTGATGGCCACTTCAGTTCCTTTCTTCTGCTGTAGCCGCTGAAGGGTTGACTTGGCCTTGTGTTTTGGATCATTGTCATGTTGCAAAGTCCAGTCCCATGATGAAAGTCCAGCTTCCTGATGAATGCAAATTGACCATGCTGTATTCATCTTGCTATACATTTTGATTAAATTCCCTGTGCCATTGCAGCTCAAACACCCCCACAACATCAGAGATCGACCTCCATGCTTCACAGTAGGGATGGTGTACTTTTTGTCGTAGGCCTTGTTGACTCCTCTCCAAACATAGCATTTATTGTCACTCCAAAACGACTTTGTTCCAGCAGTTTTGAGACTTGACATGGTGTTGTTTGGCATATTGTAAGAGGGCTGTTTTGTGGCGTTTTGTGTAACAGCTTTTTTCTGGCAACTCAACCCTGCAGCCCATTTTTGTTGAAGTACCTCCTATTGTGCATCTTCAAATACCAACTAACCTTTTTCACAGAAGCCTGTATTGCAGCTGAAGTGTTTCTTTTGCATCCCGACCAATTTTCCTGGGAGTTGTGACTTGAAACTTTGTTGGTCTATCTGACCATGTCCTGGTATCAACAGAACATATTGGCTTTTTCAAAATTTTGGCTATCTTTTAATATCTTGATTTATGAAGTTTAACTCCCTACCAGGGCCACTTGTGTGATTTCAGTTATAATTATTATTTAAAAAGGGCACACAAAAAATGTGATAAATAAATGGCTTTACCTGACCACTATCCCTAAATAAAACAAACGTTTTCTGCATGATTAGTCAGATTTCTTTTCGAAAATGGCCAATTCTGTATTTAACAAATTCTTGCAGAGGTATGTCAATTTATGAGCTCATCTTTATATACAGTATGGATGCTGCAGCTTCAGAGATACAATTCCTAAATGCAGTCTACCATGCAGCTCTACATTTTATTACTGGTGCTACTTTCCGCTTTACTTTGTCTTTTATACATTGACGTCAATGCATAGCTGCTAAACTGCTTGTCGTTGTTTGTAAAGCAATGACAAATAAATAAATAAACGAACTAACTTCAGTCAACTGGGACACACTGGTCTCATAAGGGCCAGACATTGGTTGATGTTTGTTCATAAGACTGTAATTCACAAACTGCCATACTGTCATACCTAAAAAATAAACTGAACAGCAGCAGTTATCTAACATGCTCACAAGCCTGATCAGTATTAGACATACAGTACCTCTGGGTCATTCAGAGGTAGGGGAAAATTGCTTGTGTCTACCATGCCTCTTAGTCTTTGAATGTTTTACAGAGAGGTTTTAAGCTAGATTTTATGTTTCTTTTAGGCATTTAAAATCCATTTTAAATTAACAATTTTGTGTTGAATTACATTTCCTTTCATTTCCATTGTATCTTTGAATTTGTATGTAAACAAAGCTCAGCTGTAAAAGAGACCCTAGTCTCAGACTGCCTCTCTGTATAAATAAAGGTCAAATAAAAATGTAGGTAACATGGATAGTTACCTAAAAATACATATAGTTAACATGCACAGTGACCATACAATCAATGTAGACAACATACTCAGTTTACCCACAACATCCTTAAACAGCTAACTAAGACAGAATTGTCAAATATAATTCCGGAAATTCCTGGCAATATTGACTATTATTTGAAAACATTGACAAGGAATGTCATGTAATTTCCTGTGATTTCTCATTGCCTGTCAGGATGCATCCTGCCTCTGGGTTTGAAGTCTAGAAGGATAGATGATTACCAGATAACGGCATCAGACCACATAGGTAAGCTGCAGCAATGTAAGAATGTTATTATAATGTTGTTGCTACAACGTCTGTATGGCGATCACTGATGTATGATGGGCATTTTGCAAACAATCAGTAGTTGGCATGTGACATCCTAGGGTACTACACTTGTGTCAGAGTTGAATAGTTCTCCTGAAAGTGCTGAAAAACATCAGTAAATAGGGTAGTACAGAGTAGTTGCCTCTGGAATGGAGAAAAGAATGTCATGATTGTTAGCGGTGACTCACTGTTCGTGAAAACATAACATACACTGGGAAGAAAGAACAAGAATGCTTCAGGTATTCCAATATAAACACAAGTGCCCTCAGAGGGCAATAGTTAGTGAAAAGCAACCACAAAAAGATTCTTAGTAGCATACAGTACAATATACAAGTTTATACACTGTTGTGTGTCTCAAAGCTCTAAATGATTTACTATGTAGATAAGGGGTCTCAAACCGTTTTTATTTTAATTGGGCCTAGTACTTGACTGATTGAATAGGTTTCTAATTGGTTAGGATCTTCACTCATCTGGCAGTGTAGGTCTTAATAGGGCTCTAATGGAAAGGAAATACCATAAAACAGCATACACTAGGCCCTCTGTGAAACTAGTTTGAGTCCCCTGACCTAGATAAAGGAGTTTTAATGCAATATTGTTTTATAAGTACAATGATGAAATACACATTGGTGCATTGTATTATGTATTATCCTGTACTGTAAAGGCTTTTAACTATATCAGTCACACAAGTGCTTTCATTAGTATTTTGTATGTATATAGCTTATATTCAGCACAATTCATACATGTTTGTATGTGTATATCCTTTAGCCAGTACAGTTCATAGTTAATACATGTTTGCCAGGTAACTGGGAGCCCAGGCTGGCGAGGCTGGACCTGTCTGGTTCTATCAACGCCTGGATGGGCAGAGATGAGAGATCATGGATACAGGTGAAACACTTTTCCTTTTAGCATCAAAGATCCCAGTAGATTGAAATGCACTGGATGAACTACAACTGTGCCATTGCAAAACATTGAGGCATCACTTAATAAATATTGGTGGAACAATTTATTGACCATAATAGACCAATCCTGACCAAATAAACCCAGCCTACTGTATGCCAAAATCCTGTATTTACATTTTTCACACAAGTTACTAAAATAATTGTAATTACATTTATTAAACTACATAATGAATCTTATAGTGATGGGATTTGTTCCACCAATGCTAAACTATTAGCCTTTGGAAACAGTGCCAGAGAAACTAAACCAAAGCATAGATTGCCAAGTTCCTGGCCAAAAGACTGCATTGTAAGGAAATGATTGTTTACAAAAAGTTGAAATGGAACTAGTCCAACCTGGCCTGCTGTTGTGTTTCAGGTGGACCTCCAGAGACCCACCCTGCTCCACGGGGTTCAGACCCAGGGTGCCAGATCATCACTGGGCCTGAAGGATTACTTCATCACACACTTCACGCTGTCCTATAGTCTAGACCAGATGACATGGACCAATTATAAAGGGAACAGCACCAAGCCAGCCTATGTTAGTACTGCCCAAAACTACATAGTGAAAACCAGCAACAGGTCGTAGGACAATGGGGAATGCAAAACGTGGTTTCACTTTATTTGGATAGTCAAAATGAGTGTCTGTAGATTATATCCAGATATTTATACTATAACAACCCATTAAAAAGCATAGTGAATGCTTGCTAAGGTTAAGTTTAGGGTTTTGTTTAGAATTAGAGTTAGCTTAAAAATAAGGGAAAAGGTTAGGTTTAGAGATAGCATGGGGGTTAGGTTTAGTAGATGGTTAATTGAATCATTTTTAATAGTCTGTAGAGCACCTACAGATAGACTTTACAAATAAAGTGTTACCCAAAACTTTTCTAAATATAAATAAAACATGAAACAATTAATTTGCAAACATGATTAAAATGTATAAAATACCAAAATTAGCATAATTAGCATAATTTCAAAAAGTTTTATTCAAATAATTACTTCATGAAAGATGGACAATTATTAGCTTGGTAACACCAGACCCTTCTCAGTTCTGAAAAGTACAGTTTTTTAGATATGAAGGCTTCAAGTGTTGTTCTTTGCTCGGTTTTTAACAAAAAGGAAACGTTCAAATTGCTTAAAACAGACAGGATAGCTGATTCGAATGAGTGATATTGCAGATGTTCCATTATCGTTGTAATTGTCTGCTTCAAGCAATGACAGTATAAAGCTGCGCTATCGTCATCTTGTAAAGCCCAACTCAACGGTTGTGATTGGTGCCTCGATTTGGAAAAATTGGAAATGGGCTAGAATGGGCTCTTGGTCAGACTGACTTGCAGAGCAAATCTAAATTTGACAGAAGTCCGCCGGGGTTCTCCCAGGCTAGACAATTATACAATGAGGGACATAAAATCAACAGAATCCAGACATTTTATTAATTCATTGTATTTATATAGCGCTTCACATACAGCAGTAATGGGGGAAGCCCAACTTATCTATCACCAATATGTTGCACCCACTTCCATACGCACCTACTTCCGCAGTAACTTCCATACGTCAGGTGGAGAGGTGAGTAGTTATATACAGTATACTAATTAGGAAGGTGAGAGATTATCAGGTGGCCATGATTGAAATGAGGCCTGGTTGGGTATTTGCCCATGACACCAGGGATAACACCCCTACTCTTTCCACCATTATGAATAGTTCCATGGGTGTCAGGACAACTGTTTAACGTCCCATCTGATAGACTGCACCCTACGCAGAGCAGATGTCCCCATCACTTATCTGGGGCATTGGGAATGATCTTTAGACCAGAGGGAATAGTGCCCCCTACTGGCCCTCCAACACCACTTCCAGCAGCATTCATCTCCCATCCAGGGACGGACAAGGCCCTACCCTTCTTAGCTTTAGAAGCAAATCAGCAGTGGAATACAGGGCGCTATGCTGCTGGCAATTTTCTTGGGACTAGGTGTTCAATTAGATGTAAACAAACACATAATTTCATTTGCACAGGTAATAGTAGGAGTATTGTAAATTGCTACTTAGAAAGCAATCAATGAGATTGAGTTGAGAAATGAATTATCTTGTCAAACAGCAATGAACGATGACAGAGCTGTCGGTTAAGGTGGGCGTGGCTTGAGCCTGGCTATCTGCGGCCTGTGTTTCCATTAAGGTTTTCCTTCATCTCATTGTTTGTTGACATGGTGTTCTTATCTCTTTCAGATCTTTAACGGAAACATGGACGGCTCCAAGGAGAAGCAGAACCTTTTTTCTCCCCCTATCCTGAGTCGTTACGTCAGACTGCAGCCTGTGAACATACAGAGGAATCCAGCTCTACGCTTGGAGTTGCTGGGCTGTGATGTCAACAGTGAGTCTCTCTGTCCATCTCAAACCAGACACTCTTTCCACCATCCTCTTCCTCCACCTTTCCGCTGTCCTCGTCAAATACTCCAGCAGTGACTTCCAACGAATAGTGAGGGGATCGAAACCCTCTACACTCCAAAAAGAATAGTTTCTTGAAATGTTTTTATTTCGATTCTCTGGGGAAGTAATGATTAAAAATATGTCAAAGGTTATTTCTTAACACCTATTCATAGCTTTTATTCAAAGAATTACAACGTAACAGATTAGGAAATCTACACCAAAATGTTAGTAAATGGTAATTTGAGGAACTATTAAAAACAAGTTATTTGAGGAACCATTTTAAAGACCTATTTAAGAACATTTTGAGGGTTTCAACTCTTTTCAGTGTGGGGAAACCCTAAAGGGTTCAATCAGAGTTAATGCACATAGAGAAGTAGGACAGAGCGGAGCCCTGTTTTAAAGGCAAGACATTTTAACACCTGACAACTGCGTTGTTGCGTTTCACCCAGCATGGGAATTCACCTAAAGATGTATAAAACCTACAAGATGTCCACGTGGCATAGTGAGCTAAGTCGCTGCATTACAGGTCAGTCTACTGTATGTCATGATAGTCAGTGGTTCGAGCCTGACTATGGGTTTACTGACTTTCCCCAGAACTCCTACACGAAGCAGCGCAAATTGACATAGCGCTGGCTGGAATTTGGGTTAGATTAATCAGATTATCTATCTTGCCACATCGCTCTCCAGCGACTCCTTATGTGGAGATTGGGCGCCTGTAAATTCAATCGCGGTATAGTAAGTATAGTTGGTGTCCATAATTATCCTGTACATGATCTGCCTAAAGGCTTCCGTGTTGGATAAATAGTGCGAAAAGAATAGGCAGGTTGGCAACGTGGTTAGATGAGTCATGGGTGCGCCCCTCGCCATCCCACAGATCTGTCCAAGGAGTTACGGATCTGCCGAGAAGGCAGGGTTAATTAGAATTGGGAGAGGAAGAAAATGAAAAAAAATGTGTGGCAGAGAAAATATTTTCCGATGGGATGTCAGAACCGGGCTTCTGTTGCTCTAAAAAAAACCTCCTCAGGCCTACAACAGATACTTGTAATAATGAGTTTAAGGATGCAGAAGGCAGGAGTGGTAGTCCATGATGTGAAATGTATTCGAGGAAATAAGGCAGATGAAACACAACAGGACAACTTAAATAAACTGGGGAAAAAGACCTGCAAACTAGGCTCGGTATAAGGTGAGCTGGTAAATAACCCTACACATTAAGAATGACAAAAGGCAATAAGCAACCACAGTCCAGCTTTCCAATAGACAATCATAAACACACAGAGCAAACACTTACATAGTAACATCAACTGACACAAAACAGCAAAAACACAGGGATTAAATACAGGCACTAATGTTGGAATGTGACATAGGTGTAAACATTAAACTCAAAACAAGACCGGTGATTGGATAACGATGTAATCGTCCTGGAAGAGCTGCACACAAAATCAGGTAATTAAGTCCCTGACAGCCTTCTGCCACTGTCTGAGCTGTGACAATACTGGAAGTTTCCAGTGTGGGCGATTGCGTTGCTACATACTTTGAGGCGCCGAGTAGCACAGCACACCCATTTTATGACGAAAAACTACACTACAACGTTACATTTGCTCTGACAGTTGTAGGCCGCTTAGAGTATCCTCCAGAGTATTTTCTTTTTAAAGTGTACAATGGCACAAGGGTGACTTGTTTGATGCATTTCATGTTCCAGATGGATAACCCATCTTACTTCCTTTCAGGTTTAAATGGTTAACTAGCCTTAATTACAACATTCATTTTACAATAAATAAAGAATTGATAATAAGTCTTTACATGAGACAAACAAGTGTTGTCAGATTAACCACGCCTATTCATTGCTCTGGGTAAAATGTTTAATGGCGGTGTATAGAACTACTTACCTCTCCACATAATAGCTGATATGTGGTGAGCGTTCTGGCGCAAAATGGCTGCCGTTCATCACCCAAGTGGGTGCTATGCATTGGTGGTTAATAAGGTGGGCTTTCCCTCTCACTGTGTAAAGCACTTTGGGTTCCTTGAAAAGTGCTATATATGTTGAAGTAAACATTATTATTATTAATTATGTTAGAAATAGATGATGTGATATAGCTGTGTGTGTGTGTGTGTGTGTGTGTGTGTGTGTGTGTGTGTGTGTGTGTGTGTGTGTGTGT
>JACXGM010010997.1:0-25356 GCA_016801145.1 Umbra pygmaea | reverse complement strand
ATTAATAACCACGGTCGTGACATCTCGTATCTAGATCGCAATTGTTAGGTTTAGTGAAGCCAGGTAATGCAAGGAAATCTAGGGCATGTTGAACATAGCTTCGTAGTATAGGCCTCTGTTATGTAGAGAAAAATCGATGTGGCACACCAAGTTTTTTTGATGCACACCCAAATATTTTTTTCTGGCTACGCTACTGTTTTGGAGCAGAGTTTCTGCTCAAATAAGATATTCAATTTCCGAAGATCTCAAAGAAGGAACTGTTGTAGGAAATATAGCTAAGGATTTAGGACTAGATCATAGTTCATTAAAGGAAAGGGGGTTTCGAATCGTATCTGGCTCAACCGAGCCCCTTTTCCTTTTAAATCAGAACAACGGAATCTTGTATATGAAGCAAACATTAGACCGAGAGGAGGTGTGTGAACGGAGCAGCGTCTGTTTGATCAACCTGAAAACAGTTCTAGAGAACCCGCTGGAGGTCCATTATGTGACAGTGGAGGTGTTAGATGTTAACGACCATACACCCAGCTTTCCCGAAAAAAAGAAACGGTTAGAGATTTCGGAGTCGAGACTACCGGGGGCGCGATTTCAGCTGCAAGCTGCAGAAGATCCAGATGAAGGCGCATTTTCCGTTCAGCAATATAAATTGAGTCACAGTGAATATTTTCGTCTAGAGGTTAAAGACCGTGGAGAGGATGGCAAAATGCCGTTTTTAGTTTTACAAAAGCCACTAGATAGAGAAACTATGACAAGCCATAAATTACAACTCATTGCCATTGATGGAGGAAAACCACCCAGATCTGGAACTCTAGAAATATCCGTCGATGTATTGGACGTTAATGACAATACGCCTGTGTTTACTAATAATGAATATTCCGTAAGGTTAAATGAAAATGCTCCTTTGGGGACAATTGTTATACGTGTTAATGCTACTGATTCTGACAGTGGGCAAAATGGTAATGTAATTTACGCATATGGAAATGATGTCAATAGCAAGTTAAGGAACATTTTTGATATTGACACAATTACAGGTGAAGTAACTGTGAAAGGAAACATAGATTTTGAGGAAAAGGATAGCTATCTGATTGACATTCAGGCATCAGACCAAGGACAAGTTCCACTGACAACAGAAAAAAGCGTAAAAATAAAAATCATTGATCTCAACGACAACGCACCTGAGATAGAGATTACATCATTTTCTAAAGCAATACCCGAAGATTCAAGACCCGGTACCACGGTGGCATTAATCAGTATTAATGATTTGGATTCTGGCCTTAATGGTAAAGTGGTCTGTTCTGTACTGGAAGACGTGGCTTTTACGTTAATGCCGTCATTACAAGAAAGTGTGTACTCTGTAGTCACCAAGTCACCCCTGGATAGGGAGAAACAATCTGAATATGATCTAACAATAGTAGCCAAAGATGAAGGACAGCCTTCCCTATCATCTGTGAAGACTATAAAGGTTGTTGTATCAGATGTGAATGATAACAGTCCAGAGTTTTCACTGAGCCCCTATACTTTCTATGTTACTGAGAATAACGACCCAGGAGTATCAGTTTTTTCCGTGAGTGCTTCAGACCGTGACATGGATGAAAACGCACTCATTTCATATCATATTCTGAGAGATGGTGGAAACGAGAACAAATGGGCATCTTTTCTAAACATAAATTCAGAAACTGGAAAAATGTTTGCACTAAAAAGTTTTGACTTTGAAACTTTAAAAACATTCACATTCCAAGTTGTAGCTACAGACTCTGGAACTCCGTCACTTAGAAGCAACGTCACAGTGAACGTGTTCATTCTGGATCAGAACGATAACGCTCCAGTGATCTTGTATCCAGTCAACACTAACGGTTCTGCTGAAGGTGTAGAGGAGATTCCCCGTAATGTGAACGCAGGACATTTGGTGACTAAAGTGAGAGCCTATGATGCTGATATAGGATATAACGGCTGGTTGTTATTTTCAATTCAAGAAGTTACTGATCACAGTCTCTTTACTTTAGACCGCTATACAGGTCAGATAAGGACACTTCGGTCATTCACAGAGACAGACGATGTTAAACATAAACTGGTCATACTGGTTAAAGACAATGGAAACTTTTCACTCTCAGCAACAGCTACTGTGATTATTAACGTTGTGGAGCCTAAAGAGGCTTTTGCAGCTTCTGATTTTAAAAGCGGAATAAAAGACGAAGAGGAGAACAGCGTTACATTTTATTTGATCATAACTTTGGGGTCAGTTTCAGCACTTTTTCTCATCAGTATTATCGTGTTGATAGTAATGCAGTGCTCCAAAGCCCCAGATGATTCCTCAAAGTATTTACAAGATGCTAATTACGACGGAACACTGTGTCACAGCATCCAGTATAGATCCGGAGACAAACGGTACATGTTAGTTGGACCCAGAATGAGTATAGGTTCCACTATAGTCCCGGGAAGCAATGGGAATACTCTAGTGCTACCTGACCACAGAAGGAGAGGTTCTGGAGAGGTAAGACGGCCATCAATCGAAAGTAGGCATTTTACACATTGATGCCTTAATTAGCTTAATGTTATTTAGTGGATAACCTTTTTATTGAGTAACATGCCAACGGGGATGCAATAACAGAAACCACGGTTAGACCTCGAAATCAACAAACAGTTCAAACATCAAGAAAATGTTTGTTTATTCAGACTATCATGATTTAAAGTATATAGATTTCTTTGAGCTAAAATACTGTATACAGCTGACAGAACAGGGTTTAGAGTCAATGTTAGCCTCCTTGTCACATGGCCTCTTTGAGCCTTATTTACTGGCCTTACATGCTTTTCTCATTTCCGTGATGTGTTGTGATCTTGATTAGAGCAGTTTCAGTATTTATAGGCTTGTCATAATGCCAGCTACAGCCATGTTGTTTTCCTTTTGTATCTGCCTACCCTTGGCTTTGCGGACATACTCCGAAAAATGTGAAGGCTTTTGTTCTTTAATAGGTTATGTGTGTGAATTATCATTACCATATGCAGGCCCATTTCTCTGCCAAATGCAGGGTAGATAATGTAGACCAATGTGTTTACAGTTGTGAATGTGTGGCTCCATGTTTGTATGGCAATAATCATACTGGCCATGCACAGCAGAGGCTGTAGCTGGAAAGGAACTGTCTGCCTCTGGCACATGGTGACTCAAACTAGCACATCTCCTATCTCTACTGGGTGGGGGAGCACTGCTCTGTGTTGCTAGGGAGCTGCCAGTCCTTATTTACAAGTATATCAACCATCGAAGACTGTTGTGTCCCTAAAATTTTCTCTCTTTTTTTGTTCTAATGTGGTACAGTTTAAATTATGAGGTTCATAGCTCTTGTGCCCATGTCTTGATTTTCAAAAATGTCCTCAAGTTTTTGTCTAACTGGTGTTTCATCAGCTATACGAGTGTGCCTGAATGGCCCGGCTCTAACTAGTGATGTTGTTTCCCTAGCAACGCTGGTAGAATTTCCTCACTGTATTCTCAGGCTTTAAAGATCCACTACATGTCAGTGGACCTTGTGTGGTGCAGCGGTCTTTTAACAATTGGAGAAGGAAAGAGAGAAAGATTGTGGGTTGTGGGGGGTGAGGGGGATGCTGTGTCTTCTGATTGGCTATGCATTCTCTCATTCCCTCATCATGAAAATTGGTTTATTTTTAATTGAAACACATGGATTATGATAGAGAAATCCTCCTGATTGGGTCAACAGATGGTGTCAAGAGAGAAAACAGTAAATGGAATGGGGCACAGATGGCTTAGAGGTTAGGGAGTCAGACTTGCCGGTTCGATCCTCAACTATGCCAAATGTTGTGTCCTTGAGCAAGACACTTTATCCTAAGTTGCTCCAGGGGCATGTCCCTGTAATTGCAATATGTCACTCTGGATGAGTGTCTGCTAAATTACTAAAATGGAAAATAGATCAACGTGTTAAATACTTATACTGCATTATGAGAATGTCTTTCTTAACTAGGTCACATCTGAATGCACACAAATAATTTCATAAGATAGTAATAACAAAAGTAACTAACCAGGATGACAGTACAGTAGTGATTTTTTCATATTCAGTCCTTATTCTATATATTGCCTGAGTTAGGAGAATGTAAAACAAACCCCAATGAACTAAGCTGCTGGGAGAGTGAAGAATAAGGGGAGGGACAGACTGGCAGTAATGGGGAGAAATCTGCATGGAGTGAGATGGAGAGAATGTGATCGTGCACCACAGATGCGATAGCAGCCCATTCATTTCTAAATGGTTGTGATCTTCCCTTAAGGGTCACTGATAAATATCGAATGCACTGGTTCGCACGTGTATTTGCCCTAAGCTTCGTCCAGTTTATATTATTTTCAGACATTAAACAAATTACTAAACTTGATTTTGGGCCCATGTTCTACCATTATTATTTGTAATATTTGTAATTGTCTGTCAGCAGTAGTTTGACACATCACTGTGACTGGGCAGGCGGATAACGGTCTCCTACACATCACCCTAGTAAGTGGTTCATTCCTAGGGGAATGGATCCTGTTCGTAGGTGAGACAAAAGAGGAACAAAGACATCCAGCTCCCTGTTTGCTTCCTTTTACAAATAAAGTAATCATGCTACTGCTATATAGACAAGACTATGTCTATATGTAGACCAGAATAGACTTGAGATAACCGAAGCAGAAAAAATATATTTTTTAAATCATTAAAAAAAATTTTATAAAATTAAAACACATACTAATATTAATAACGCCATCATCATCTTAATACCACATTCAGTTTAAAGGAGTGCCATACAACTAAAACCATTGAAACAAATCCTATAGCATTTTCAGATTAAAATCAGTTTTGATTTGAATGCCTAAAGTAGCATAGTACCGGTATGTGGTGTTTAATTACTAGTTCAAAATGCATCCCTGCCTCATTAAATTAGAATATTATTTTAACTACTCTATGAATAAAACAAATAGCTAAAAAGAATAGCTATGTTAAATACATAAACATATCAAATGTATGGTCTTAAATAATGCTAGGTTTTAAAAAGAAGAAACCTCTGACAGACACTTGAACCTAAATGCTCCCAGGTCATTACTGTAAATAAGAATGGGTTCTTAGTAAACATGCCTGGTTAGCTAAATAATAATAAGATTAAAATGACAGAGTAAGTTAATGTGTATAAAAAAATTGATTGATGCAAGTCATGAATACATTGCTTGGTGTCGTAGGAATATGCATGAGGTCGAAAAGTCCAGTAACCTAGCTACATAGCTAACTAGGGCTGCAACTAACGATTATTTGGATAAATCAATTAATCTGTTGATTATTTCTTTGATTAATCAATTAATCGGATAAACAGAATAACAAGTATTTCCATAATTTTATTTAAAAAAAATGTTATTTGAACTTGACAATTTCAACATGTAACAGACCTAAATGTATGCTATACAACATGTGCAAAATATATGCTAATCTCTATAGTAAGGGGAAAATATGGTATTTTTTACCTTGCTTAGATGGACCTGAGATGTGAAAATAATGGTGTCAACAAAACAATTCTAGAAACAGCTTTTATAGAACATAGTTGTAAATAAACTTAGTCCTAAAAACAAGATAGGCATGTTGATTCGTCATTGTGTTGCTTTATGTAATTTACCCTTTTAAGCTTCTTTTGACTTATTTACAGTTTTTGATTTAGAATTACTTTTATTTTGAAAATGACTCTCTGGAGTTTCTACTGTGCGCAACAGTAGTGAAAAAACGAATAAATTAAATCACATAGTGAAACGTTTAACAAATTAGCTCCCCCAATAAGTTAGAAGGTTAGCATATGTTGTAATACTGTAATAGTAAGATCTGAGTTGTGTTTTAAATTAGTTTTGTGCTATTACTTTTTCTGTTTGTTTACTTGAGCGCTACCGGGGGTATTCCAGAAAGCAAGGTTAACTTACCGTCACATACCCTGAACTCTCGGTTGATTAACCCAAAACTTGCATACTCTGGGTATGTCGGTTCCAAAATGCCTGTGAGGAGTTAGTTCAATCAACCTCCTATTGGTAACCCAGAGATACTGCGCGCACACGGCGAGTACGTAAAGACATATTCAGTAGATCGCCGATTTCAGGAGTTCCCATGGAAATCCAAGAAGAAAAAAAGCGAGTTACATATTTTATTGAAACTGAGTTGGAGGTTTTAATGCTTGCTTATAAGAATATAAGACCATTATTACTAAAAAATCAATACTGCTGCATCAGCAAAAGAAAGAGAGTTGGCTTGGCAAAAAATAACGGACAGAGTAAATATGTGAGTTTATGAAATTATAAATGGGCTATTTTTCCCTTTCACTGTAATGCAAAAATCTTTTGGACACGCATTTACAACGCATTTATTTTTTGCCCTCCATAAATTTCTTAATATTACTGTAGTAGTGTACACATTTGGCTAGTAATATAGACTATTGGCTTCTCGTTTTATTGGGTGTAATCCCTAATAAAAAGAACTGTGAGCCAAGTCGAAATAAAACATAAAAACATTTTCCAACAGGGTAATATTTTCTTAACTTACTAAATTGTTACTGAAGCAATGTAATTTAGTATGTAATGTAAAATAATTACATTTTCTATGTAGCCAATAGAAAGAAGGCTGAGGCCCGTAAAACAGGCCACTTTCCCTCACCCCGGCTGAGTTGGCACTTTCCCTTAATAAAGGTCGACCTGTGGTCGATGGGATTCCAGGGGGCAGTTCATCAGACAAATCTACCAACACAAGTGGCTTAGTAAAATGTAGGTGTACCATATTAAAACGTATGATTTATTGATGTTTTTACTTTTTATCAGTGTTTCTAATGAATAAAATCATAAACTTTCACCATTTCAAAAGGCATTGGAATGCATTTTACAGTCATTGTTTCACTTGTGCATTATGCTTATTTTATTTTACTGCTTCAAATTTAGGAGAAAAGGGGCAACATACAAAAGGTAATACTTGAAATTCAATTGCTAGAGCACCAGCTTAAGTTGTGTTCACATAAGGGGCGGTGGTTGCACCATCGGACCAATCGCAGACAAGTCTATGAGGGCCGCATATTTTGCTCAACTTGATAATTGTAGAAAAATATGAAGAGCATAAAAAGTATACTCTATAGATAAAGAAGGAAGGAAACCTGGGAAAAAATTGCCACCCATGTATTTATAAATGCCTCAGGCTCATCGATATCACTGACTATAATTACAATTGTGTATTCCATTAAACCAATGTGTTGCTTAATGCTGATAGGGTGTGTAAATTAATCAATGTCAAAATACTTGGTTGTTCAAAAAGTTCTATAGGAGTAGTAAATAGTAAATGTATGTGCTGTCTCTACGAAAGGGGATATTTTGATGTTGGTGCGTATCAAACAGACCATACATTAAAATACATGTCACAAAAAAATGCATTACTACTAATTATAAAGGCTGTGGAACTGTAAGCGCACAACGTAGATGTATCGCACTGCACTGGCACATACGGCACAAGAAGCTGACAAAGACGCGTCACTCCTTCCGCTGATCTCATCAGAGAAAGCCAATGGCGACCGCCAGAATGGTGACCCATTTTTCAATCGAGAGTTGGTTGGTCAGTAGGCGGTGCTTTTTTTGGGTTAATCGTTATCTCGACTATAACCTGCTCCGGAGCAGGTTAGGTTAGCAGCATAATTTACCATGGCGATGTAACCCGGTAACAGGTGACCCAACGTTGTGATACTGAAAACCCAGGGTTAATCCTGAAGATACCTTGCTAACCCCAAAACTTGCTTCGTATTATAGGCCCCAGAAGTCTTCACAAGGATAGTAATACTTGACAAAAATGCCTATATCAAGACCTTTTGCCGGTCCCCAAAAGGACAAAGTACATTTCTTGGGTTTATGTTTAGGGCCGAAGCTACAATTAGGTTTAGAGTTTCATTGTAGAATACTTTCAGGTTCAAGCATTCCAGGTTAGGTTTATGATTAAGTTTAGGAGTTAGAGGAAGGTTAAGTTCAGGCATAAATGTTATGGTATTGAGGTTAAGGTTAGGTTAAATCTGAGGTTAAGGTTAGGGTTAGGTTAAGGTTAGGATTAGAGCTAAGGTTAGGGTTAAGGTTAGGTAACATGGATTTTTATGTTTTCTGATTTCCCACTCTCAACTTAAACTGGTTACTGAGCCAAATTCATTTTTAATGCGGTGGTATTGCTGGTGTGAGTATGGTGTGAGGCTTTCAGTGGAGATTCTTTTAGATGAGATCGCACCATGCTCATTGTATTTACAAAATTTGACCCATACACATATATTACCATTTGTATTGCTGGTTGTAAATATGAATACCTGCGTACATACTGGACTGATAATGAACAGTGCTATAACTAGTTTTAGTAATAATATTACACTGATTGAAGTATTTCAACAAGTTGGGACAATCCTTCAATTAACTACCTATCAATTATCCAGTAGTAGTAATTATGGTTTCTCAATATACATTTAACATATAGGATGTGTTACAACCCTACAGTTGGTGTCCCCTTCAAAAATTGCTCTTAAGAAAATTTCATGTAATTTTCCCCTCCAAAGTTGATGTCAGATTTTTGCCCCTGAAACGTATACAATAAGGCCTGGAATGCCAACTCAAACTAAAGAGGTCAGATAAAGATTAGATCAGCAATAACATGAGTAACATTTGTTTGGAGATATAGCCAGTGACTTTAGACAGCTACTGCTAAAACAGTCAGTGCCTACCTATGGATTAATGTAATGTGATCCGGTGTTAGCATATCTCTAGTGTCAACCAAATGAACTGACACAAACAATTTAATGTTTTGTATTGTTGTATGTGTGTATTGTGACCATGTTTGTAAGACCTTTGACGTCCAACTGTTAAGATAAAAAACGCATGGTTTATCTACTGTTCCCTCTTTCGATTTTAGCTAAAGGCTCTGGCTAGTTGATTTTCTTGTGTTGTAATTTATCCTAGGAGAGAACTTATTTGTTAAATCAGGACTGGTATGTTTCCATATAAGAGGAGCACTTGGTATTTACATTTTGACTTGTAGGCGAACAGTCAGGGGAAATGTGTGTCTCTTAACTCTGTCCAACATAAATTTGAAGGATTTGAAACTTGATGACATTAGCTCTGATTGGCTATGGTGCACAGTAAAGTTTTGGTATTAGTACGTTGGCTTAATACAACAGCTGTACTCATTCGCTACAGGACATAATGAACCTCAGGAGCATTAACGTTAGTTAAGTTGTATGATTTTTATCGCTCCCCTATCATACATACCAATAATATTGGGTGAGAGTCCTAACTGAGTGTCACATCACATCACATTGACATGCTGTATCATTCCTGGTGAGGACCCAGTATGGAAGCTCCATGAATTAGTGGTGAATATGTCTAAATATGTAGTTTACATCGTAGTACAGTGAGTAGTATTTCTCTCTGTGTAGTCCTTTTTTATAGATATTTTTCCTTCAGTTCTTTTTGTGTGCTGGTCTACTTGGGTTTAGTGAGCCAGAAGTGTTAATACTGTACCTCAGTTGTGTTTAGTAAGCTAGAAGTGTTCATACTGTACCTCAGTTGGGTTTAGTAAGCCAGAAGTGTTCATACTGTACCTCAGTTGGGTTTAGTAAGCCAGAAGTGTTCATACTGTACCTCGGTTGTGTTTAGTAAGACAGAAGTGTTCATACTGTACCTCAGTTGTGTTTAGTAAGACAGAAGTGTTCAAACTGTACCTCAGTTGTGTTTAGTAAGACAGAAGTGTTCATACTGTACCTCAGTTGTGTTTAGTAAGACAGAAGTGTTCAAACTGTACCTCAGTTGTGTTTAGTAAGACAGAAGTGTTCACACTGTACCTCCATTTCAGATGACTATAGTAGGAAACATTTGTAAGTGTCTCTTCCTAGCCAGTCATTCCCTCCATCACCTCACCTTCTTTGTTCTGTTTTACAGTGTCTCTCCTTCTGAGTCTCCTGCGTCTCCTGCTTTACAAAGTTCAGATAGTTTGACTGTATCTCACCAGGTTTCACTGTGTTAAGAAAGGAAACTCGTGGTGAATGACTGCATTTTTATAAATGAAGGTCTTTCAGAAAATGTTCACGTGTCATTCATATCAGTTGACATCGTGGTCACCGCCTGACTGCTTCACAACAACAGGTGTCATCATGACGGCAAACAGTTTTTATCAGTTTACCAGTTTATTCAGCCAGTTTTATTCAGTGTGTGCAAGGGCCTATGAATGGGGGGACGAGGGACGTTTCCCCCCAATTTATAAGGGGCCCCCACAATATTAAACTCACTAATAAGCTCTTGTGCGTGTGTTAAAAAAGAAAATTTCTTCCTCTAGTAATGTTTTTTCCTGTGAGTGTCCTCCCTGTAATAGTGTTTTTCCTGTAATAGTGTTTTTCCTGTAATAGTGTTTTTCCTGTAATAGTGTTTTTCCTGTACTAGTGTTTTTCCTGTACTAGTGTTTTTCCTGTAATAGTGGTCTTCTCATGGGAGTGTTGGTGATCCTCCATGTTATAGGGCTCTCTGTGATAGTGTTCTCCTTTTGAGCGTGTTCACCCTGTGATTGGGTTCTCTCTGTGATTGGGTTCTCTCTGTGATTGGGTTCTCTCTGTAATAGTGTTCTCTCTGTAATAGTGTTTTCTCTGTAATAGTGTTTTCTCTGTAATAGTGTCTTCTCTGTAATAGTGTTTTCTCTGTAATAGTGTTCTCTCTGTAATAGTGTTCTCTCTCTGATTGGGTTCTCTCTGTAATAGTGTTCTCTCTGTGATTGGGTTCTCTCTGTAATAGTGTTTTCTCTGTAATAGTGTTCTCTATGTGATAGTGTTCTCTATGTGATAGTGTTCTCTCTGTGATAGTGTTCTCTCTGTGATAGTGTTTTCTCTGTAATAGGGTTCTCTCTGTAATAGGGTTCTCTCTGTAATTGGGTTCTCTCTGTAATCGGGTTCTCTCTGTAATTGGGTTCTCTTTGTAATTGGGTACTCTCTGTAATTGGGTTCTCTCTGTAATTGGGTTCTCTCTGTAATTGGGTTCTCCCTGTGATGGCGTTCTCTAGTGAGTTGGTATTCTCCTCGTTCAAGGGTTTACTGTCATTGAGAGACAATGGAGAGGCAGCAGTAAGCAGCTAAACCTAAACTAGCTTTTTTCTCCTGCTTATTTTCTCAGCCTCTTTCTTGTGCTTTATCCCTGATTTTCTACCCATCCCCCTCTCCAGTTTTTGGCCTACTTTGTGTTTCCTACCATCAGTTTAAACATCTCTTTGAACTTTCTTTTCCTTAGGTTCTTGTGTCTTTCTGCTGTAACACAACTCTCTGTCCCCTCCACCTGCTCGCTCCTCACTTCATTATCCCCTCACTTTGGCTCTCTGTTTCCTACATTATTACCTCACATCGGATCTCTGTTTTTCCTACATTATCCTCTCACATTGACTCTCTATTTTCTACATTATCCCCTCACCTTGGCTTTCTGTTTTTCTACATTGTCCCCTCACATTGACTATCTGCTTCCCTACATTATCCCTTAACTGTGTCCTACATTATCCCCTAACATTGATATTATGTTTTCCTACATTATCCGCTCACATTGACTCTCTGTTTTTCCTACATTATCCCCTAACACTGGCACTCTGTTTACCTGCATTATCCCCTACCATTGATACTATGTTTTCCTACAATATCCCCTCACATTGGCTCTCTGTTTTCTACATTATCTCTTACCATTGTCTCACTGTTGTCTTACATTATCCCCTCACATCGGCTCTCTGTTTCCTTATTTATCCCTTCAGATTGGCACAGTTTTCAATGCATTTCTAAATCTTCTCCCTGCTACTGTTTTTCTCAATATCTGCCATCATTTTACCCCCTCCCTCTCTACTTGTCTCCTTCCCCTCCCTCTCTGTGTCTCCATGTTTCCTTCTCTCCTCCATCACCACATTCTGTTTCTCCCCTCCTCCTTCACACTCGTCTTGTGTGTGTGTGTGTTGTTGCTGGGGAGGTTGTGTGTCAGTGGGCCACATGCTCTGGGTTGAGCTGTGATACACACACACACACGAACACAGCCAGAGCAGTGAGGCCAACGCACATCCACCTGATGTTGTTCACAGAGGCAGAAGCACACATACATGCATACACACACATACTCACACAAATGCATTCACAAGAGTTAGGCTAATCCAATGGCTGTCAAATCTCTCCTTAGGCCTCCACAGACAGGCCATGTTTTTGTTTTAACCCTGAAATTAAACACCTTATTCTATCAATGAAATTTATAATGTGTAGTTGACTAATTGTTTATGGTTAAAACAAAAACATGGCTTGTCTGGGGAGGCCCGAGGAGAGGTTTGAGAACCACTGGGCTAATCCAATTTATAGCCAAGCACTCACATCATGCACCCAGAGCGATATACACACATACAGACATAGGGGTCTACACACAGACAGACAGAGGGGTCTACACACAGACAGACATAGGGGTCTACACACAGACAGACAGAGGGGTCTACACACAGACAGACAGAGGGGTCTACACACAGACAGACAGAGGGGTCTACACACAGACATACATAGGGGTCTACACACAGACAGACATAGGGGTCTACACACAGACAGACAGAGGGTTCTACACACAGACAGACAGAGGGGTCTACACACAGACAGACAGAGTGGTGTACACAGAGACAGACAGAGGAGTACACACAGACATAGAGAGGGGTCTACACAGACAGACAGAGGGGTCTACACACAGACAGACAGAGTGGTCTACACAGAGACAGACAGAGGAGTACACACAGACATAGAGAGGGGTCTACACAGACAGACAGAGGGGTCTACACACAGACAGACAGAGGGGTCTACACACAGACAGACAGAGGGGTCTACACACAGACAGACAGATGACACATGCTCATCACTGTCTCTTTCTCAGCTGTTCTGTCCTTTATCCTCACACCACAGGACCCTTTTTAACTAACGAGCACCTCTGAGATGACCCACAAAGAGGGCTAGCTACGCGTCCACCTCCCCATGCCAAATCAACACAAATTCAGTGGGCAGAAATATCCCCCTCATCTCCCCCTAGTCTCCATGGTCCTTCTGGACAGAAGAGGAGGAGGGGCGAGTCCTGAGTGTATCTAATTAAACAGTGGTGCTCTTTTATACTAGAGTGAGGACTGCTGGCTACGCTGAATGTAATGTGGTGTAATGTATCACCGTATTGTGCACTGACTGTCTCCGCAATATTCTTCACTTTTCAGCTGTGATAATGGTGCACTGTGTAGAATTTCACAGAAACAGTAAACAGAAGTGCTTTTTCTTTCAATGACCAGCTTCCAAAACTGTAGAACATGCATTTCATGGTATTTTAACCAACCAAAAAAAGCAGTTTAGATGGAACAATGATCTCCATTCTGTATACATCTGGACCTTCATTAAACTCCAAAAGATCTTCAGTGACATCCAGCACTCCTTCAGAGACCTCCATGTGCTCCTGAATTCCAGTAAAAAAAACAAATGCATGCTTTTCAATTGAGTGCTGTCTGCAGCTGTCTGTCCAACCTGCATCAACACACTGGACGGTTCGGAACAGTATGTAGGTATGTCCATATCTAAACAGGGCTCTACGCTGGCCCTTTTAACAAGGACTACACGTGCTCGTAAGTTGAAAAATGTAGGCGCACACAAGAAAATCTAGGAGCACTATACAAATATTGTTATTGTTGCACTGTAAAACATACGTAGTTCAGTATTCAGGTAGCTTGTCATCTGCCTTATACACCTTTTCAGAAACATTCACAGCCTTTCTCCCTCATACACACCTCCTCACACTGACACACACACCTCTGAAATCGCTCCATAATAAGTGCTATTCCGAGTAACCAGCTTATAAACACTGTAAACATTTTATTTCTCCATTTAAAGAATCTGAAAAGCAAAGTATATCGGCCAATGACGACACACAACATGCAGTGCTTTGTTACACACACAAAAAAGCCCTGCCTGAAATGCATAATTTATATTGAAGACAGACTGGCACGTTCCCATTATTAAACACTGTGGAAGCACAATTCATCAGGTCTTCAGTGCAATTCCTGTTCAAAATAAGCACAAGGAAATCAATTCCCAATCTAAACTGTTTTGTTTTTAGATTTTTTCTATATGTTTTATAGCTTGGTCACTGAAAGAGAATGTTGTTCTGTTTTACTAATACATTCTACACAGTATACCTTTCAGATTCAAATATAGTCAAGGGCACAGAGTAGGGGGTACCCGTCACCCCAAATGTAGAGGCAGGTAATATGCTTAATAATATACATGTGTAACCCACCATTTCAAACTCACTGCTACGACCTTGAATATTGTGTAGATTTATACTGATTACACAACACTTTATCCTACCTTTATTGTTCATCTTTGAAGTTCATCGGTCCATCCAGAAATGTCAATCAAATCATATTGAGCTACATTTGCGCAGGCATGTCTGCCACCTGTTATCTATTATCATATAAAGTGCTTAATGCTTTGTTAACAGAGCCACCTCATCAACGATTTACTAAAAATAAAACGCAAATTAGAGACGTGTTCTTCAGTGGAGCAGTGCTGCGAGTTAGGGCTGCATGACTGATGTATTGCTGGTCTGTGCATTTATGATCACACGTAGCCTAATATGCTAGGTGTAGTGGACAATGCGCTCAATCTGATATTATCTGTCAACACAAAAAACTCTGAAATCTTGCTACTATAAAATATTTATAGATGCATTTTGTTCTCTGACACAAATTATTGTAAGTATAAGTATTGTTAACACTTGGAAATCACATCCTCTGAAGAGCTAGCTAGCTGGACTATTCAAAGGCTCACGCTTCCTGACACTTACCTAGCATTCACACCAGACATTTTTAGTGGGCGTCGGGGCGATGAATCTCAATGAATTCTCTATAGTAGAAGACGACTTTGAACGTGCCAAGGGTTAAGAAAGAGTAGTGCATGTGAAGCATAGGGTGCAGAGGAGGCGACAAGAGGGCGTGGAAAAAGTTGAACATTTTTCAACTTTTTTGCTGAAGCGAAGGCACGTCAACCAATCAGGAAACATCACGCCGTGAGTACCAGCTCAACTGCACTGAATGTACTACGAACGTGGCTAAAGTTTGTTTCGAAGGTGTCTATACTTTTTGTTCCATCAAAAAATAGGTAAGGATACATAAAGTGTCTGGCTACCCTATTACTGTACAATCATACATTACATTCATAATGATATCCCAACAAATAAAACCTGTATACCTAGAGCTATTTACTGTCAATGTTATTCAAACTGGCTAAAGTTAGCTACATTTAACTAGAGCTACTCTGCCATATATCGTCTAGAAAGAAACACGCACCAACAGAATCAAACGGACCTGCTTATTTAATAAATGTGAAGTTATCAAGTATACTATATATCACCGATACTCAAGTGATTGATTGACATTTCGCACGAAAAGCACATAGAGCGACAAGTTGTAGGCTGGAGAGCGACGCGGGGTGTACAATTTTGCGTTCCTCAAAAACAGGTGTGAATAGCCAGTTAGCTGAGGCGGTTTCACTAGGCTACAATTGGCTCATTAAGTTCTACGTTGCATTAGGTTTTATTTACTGCTAAATTGTTAATATTCTGCCACTATGGAATTTATTGGCCTACCATAACCAAACTACTTTGCACACACTGTATATACTGTATATTGTTCTATTGTGTCTTCCATAGTATGTTTTGGTTATTCCATGTGTAACTGTGTTGTCTACTTTTCACTGCTTTGCTTCATCTTGGCCTATTCGCTGTTGTAAATGAGAATCAGTTTTCAATAGAATTACCTGGTTAAGTAAAGGTGAAATTGTTACGTCCCCTAATCCCAATAGTGTTCTCTGTGCTGTGTAGCTGTCCTGTCTGTGTGTTTGTTCTGCTCTGTGTGTCTTTCCCTGTAGTGGTGCTGACAATCCTCATCAATCAATCATCACTTATCACTGACTCCTCCCCTTCGTTATCCAGTGCAGCTGAAGCCAATCATCATATCCCATCATGCCCTTCTGTTTGAGTATAAATGTTTGTCTTGTATGGTAGCTGTTAGCTTACCAGGAGTTCATGCCATAACGCTCTGTTGGCTCACATTTGGTATATGTCTGTGGGCATATGTGAACAGCCTTGTGTATTAGATTACCTTTAGAGGTTGCCTTTGTGTTTGACTGTGGTTGTTTGTTGGAGTAATGGGATGTTAGTGCCTGCTTGGTAGTTTGTATGACAGAGTGAGCTTGACAGTTTGAAGAGTGTGTATAGTTATTTAGAACTGCTGTATTGTATTATTGTATTTGTGTACATTATTAATTTGTCTCCCTTTTGTCTTTTCCCAGAGGGAGAGATGAACACGTGGGAAGTGTTAGGCCAGACGCCCATGGGCTTACACCACCCATAGGGATAACTCCATTGTATATGTACACTAGGTTAGATCTGAGCGCCCACTCCATGTATTTTTGTTAGGGCGCCTTGACCGTGTGCCAGATAGTTAGTGTTGTGTTTCCGTGGGTTAGTTAGGTTAGGGGTGGTGTATTCTGTATTTGTTCTTTGTTTTGGTTCTGCTCAGCCTCTCCTCCCAAACTATTAATTATTTTTACCTTGGCCTAATAAAGCCATTTGTAGAATGGTACACTCTTGTTTCTGTGGCATTGCTCGCACCCACGATCCCCCAAATCATACACTGGCTGCGGGGTGTCCTTGGGTAGTGACATCCCCTCCCTCCAGGGGGAGCAGCGCGTAACAAAATAAATCAAAAACATTTCTACACTATGCAGATCGTATTTTGCCATTTCAGCAGCAACTGCAATGAGGACTTTGAAGCGTTTGTCAATTGGCAAGGGTCAGTCCATCTTGAATCAAATGGACACATTTTAGGCTATGCTTTTGTGTGTAACATCAACAAATACAGTTTTTACAGCATTTGTTAGCTGACCACTCGAAATAAATAAAAAAGTTCTGTTTTTGTGGATCAACTTTTACACAGGGCACCTATAACACCTTGTTGACACTGTTCTTTCCACAGTTCAATTCTAAGACCTACTATTTTCTCTCTCTTCCTCCCTCTTCCACGCTAACTCCCCCTTTCACTGTTTTTTGATCTCTTTAAGAGTATCATACAGACTCAGTTTATCCAACGGTGAATATTTACCCCAGTTGGCGTCAACAGATCTGTCTCGGTGTGGTTGTGCTGTACTCTATTGAACTGTACCATGCTCTAGTAATGAGTTATTGAGGTAATAGGGAGATCACTGCATTTTGAGTGTCCCCTGGCTGCTGCTCTCAGCATAATTGGTCTATCCAGGTAATGTGGACATTGGTGAATCAGGGGGATCCTGCCAACGTCAGCAGGACTTGGTGTAGACTGCTGAAGATTTTGGTATTGTCACAGTCCAAGGATGTGTCATGGGAGAGATGTGCGATAACTAGGCCTACTGACTACAGAGGCTTTTATCTTGATTGTGATCACAGAGCGAGAAAAAGAAAAGGCATTTTACTACAGCCTCTTAACATGTGACGACTTTGCCATCGCAATGACTCAACACTAACAGTCAAGCTAAGTACCAATAAAGGAGTCTGTTCATTATGGACTCATTATCTCAGTAATGACAGTAGATTCTCCTTTTCTTTATGCACCATTATTTAACTGGGTGAATTGAGAACAAATCCTTATTTAATGTGACCACTGGACCAACGGTATAACTTCTCAGTAGTTTTACACATATGTAATGAACAAATGTAAATACAAATAAACACTATGCACAGCAAGACATACAGTACATGCAGATAGAGCTGATAATTCAGGAAGTACCTACATTGATCAGATAGCAGCTTGGTCTGTTTGTTTTGACGAAGTGTGGGAATTTGTGATGAATGTGTCAATTTTGTGTCATTAGCTGCTGAGTCATTAGCCTTTTGAGTTATTGGCCGTTTGAGCCATTGGCAATTTGAGCCATCGGCCGTTTGAGCCATCGGCCGTTTGAGCCATCGGCCGTTTGAGCCATCAGCCGTTTGAGCCATCGGCCGTTTGAGCCATTAGATGTTTAATTCATTAGCTGTTTTAGTCATTAGCTGTTTGAGTCATTGGCTGTTTGAGTCATTGGCTGTTTGAGTCATTGGCTGTTTGAGTCATTAGCTGCTGATTGATTAGCTGCTGAGTCATAAAATGTTTGATTCATTAGCTGCTTAGTCATTAGCTGCTGAGTCATTAGCTGCTTGAGTCATTAGCTGCTGAGTCATTAACTACTGAGTCATTAGCTGCTGAGTCATTAACTGCTTGAGTCATTAGCTGCTTGAGTCATTAGCTGCTGAGTCATTAGCTGCTGAGTCATTAGCTGCTTGAGTCATTAGCTGCTTGAGTCATTAGCTGCTTGAGTCATTAGCTGCTTGAGTCATTAGCTCCTGAGTCATTAGCTGCTTGAGTCAGTAGCTGCTGAGTCATTAACTGCTGAGTCATTAGCTGCTTGAGTCATTAGCTGCTTGAGTCATTAGCTGCTTGAGTCATTAGCTGCTTGAGTCATTAGCTGCTTGAGTCATTAGCTGCTTGAGTCATTAGTTGTTTGAGTCATTAGTTGTTTGAGTCATTAGCTCTTTGAGTCATTAGCGGTTTGAGTCATATATTGCAAATGGAAAGGGTGGGCTTTATATCTGAGCAGTGTGTAAAACAATACCCTGCAGAAATCTAGCAAAGATTTAGTAAAACCCAAGAAGTTACATTTAACCCCATATTTTTTAATTCAAACGTTTGTAGTGTAACAAATCAAAAACATTCTTCACTGTCCCAATATTTACAGAGGACACTACACCTAGAGCACAGCTTACATTTGGAATAGCAGATGTTGCCTAGTGTGGTGATGTAGAGGGGGGATTTGTCTATGTAGGGCTTGTAAATACATTTGTACCAGTGAGTGTTTTGACAATGCAAAGGTCACAGAGATGTGTGTTGAAGGTGACACTGGTGACAAAATCAATGGCATTTTGGTGAAGTATGTCTTATTTATTGAGGAACCTTTTATTGTCAAGGCTGTAAACTATGTCATTATAGTAGAGGATTGGCAGAAGTTAGATTTTCACATGGATAAACTCGTCATTGTGGGTGAAGGATGCCTTGTTGCAGAGCAAGACATCAATTCTACATTTAACTTCAGACTGAAGGTACATGACATGGGTATTAAATAAAAGTAAGCATTGAATGAAACTACCAACATAGTTTGTGTCGTCGACATGCTAGTGCTAGAACCCGGTCCAATTCAGGGTGAAGACGTTAGTAGAGCAGGCAGGTTAAGGTTGATACAGTAGAATATATTCACTGAACAAAAATATAAATGCAACACTTTTGTTTTTGCCCACAATTGTCATGAGCTCAAAGATCTGAGACATTTTCTATGTATACTAAAGCCCTATTTCTCTCAAATATTGTTCAAAAATCTGTTTAAATCTGTATTAGTGAGCACTTCTCCTTTGCTGAGATAATCCATCCACCTCACAAGTGTGGCATATCAAGATGCGTCTTAGACGGCATGATTGTTGCATAGGTGTGCCTTAGGCTGGCCACAGTAAAAGGCCACGCTAAAATGTGCAGTTTCATCACACAGCACAATGCCACAGATGTCGCAAATTTTGACAGAGCGAAACTAACAACTCCCACGCAGTGATTTAAAGCCACAATAGGTGAATTCAGAATAGGGGTGGAACGATACACAGAAGTCACCGTTCGGTTCATACCTTGGTTCAGACATCACGATTCGGTACGAGTTCGGTCCAATGGAGGGAAAAGCTTAACAAAAATACAGAACACATTTTTTTATTGTGCATGTCTCAAAATGTACCATCTAGTGTCATACAGTTTCTCCCCTGAGCTAGCACATCTGGGTGATTGCGTCTGATATCCGTTAGCATGTTAGATGTATTTCCACTCACATAGCCATTAGCTGCTGAACAACGCTGACACACAGTCCTCATCTTATCCACCACTCTATCGCCTGTACTACTGTAACCGATATATACAATCTATGACTGTAACTGACTGGGAAACCAAAGATTTCCCAAACTTGCAATCTTAGAGGTCGGCGGGTCCTCTAACTCTTGTGTGTCGCCACCAATACTCGTCCTTAGTGCTGACTCACTCACCAGACCGTCGATCTGACAAAAAACTGAATACATAGGTGGAGCTCAGCTACTTAGCTTCAGAGCTAAGGCGGGGCTACAGATTAGGTGTCCATAAACAACTCGCTTATATAACGGTAGTTCCGCATTACATTAATTAATTTGCACAAGTTAAATTTATTTTTATACCATGTATTCTCCATTTAAATTCATGCACCAAACCGTGATGCCTGTACCGCTTCGGTTCAATACGAATACATGTACCGTTACACCCCTAATTCAGAACCAAGGCCAGTTCCACAACCTACTGAATTGTTTGAGATTTCCTAAGCTGTGGAGCTAGCCATGGTGCTGAATATACCTGTTGTGGCTTTAAATCACTGAATCTTTGGGTTCAGCTCATGATAAATGAGGGCAAAAACCTAAGTGTTGCGTTTATATTTTTGTTCAGTGTATTTTTAATTATTGTATGTGAGCAGCAGGTGGAGATCAATGATGCAATGTTGGATGTTATTAAAGCTATATGTTATTCAGTGAGGGAACAGTTTTACAAAATAGTGTTACTGGCAACAATCACCTCAAAATAATCTACACAAGGAATAGGGTCGGGCCAATAATCAAAATTTGAGGAATTGTCATATTCAGACCATAAGTATCTTTTGAATCATTGTTATTAATCCTTAAATCCTTTTCCTTATTTGTATGGCCTGGTTAATTATGCTTTTGATGAGTGTTCTCTCTCTCTTTCTCTGTCCCTCTCTCTCCCTCTCGTTTCTCTATCCGTCTCTCTGAGGTATATTTCATTCTCTCTCTATTCTGACTCATTAGATTCTCTTGCCCGTCTCTATTTCTGATCCATTTGAACTCCCCTCCTTGTCTTGTCCTCTGATATGACTCAATTTTCACCTATTTTCTCACAGCATCATTATCTTAAGCTTTTTCGCTTGCTCTCAATCTCATGTTGATGTTATTTGTGTCGTCTTCTGTCTTTCATCCAACCAGAGGACCCTCTCATTATCCTTCTTCTCTCTTCTATTCCCTGTGCTGCCATCAAACCTCAGTGGATTGGGTGCCATGTAATAGGACCTCTGTGTTAACCTGCCACACTAACTCCTGACTCCATCCACAGTAGCAGAATCAGGAGTCACGGTCACATCCCAGGCATCTCCTCAGGACTCGTGTGTGTCCGCTCTATTTGTGCACATGAATGGCAATGCTGTGGTAGTGAATGCATGGATGTTTCTTACATGTTTGCGTGTAGTATTATATAGTACTTTATAAGAACCGCATAGCTCATTTGGTAGAGCAGGATGATTGGGAAAATAATTTAAATACCAAGGCAGCTATATGTATTTAGCTGTATATTCTATGTAACAGTCTGTTTAGAGTGAATGACTGATGTGAGGGTGGATGTAATGTAGCTGTCTTAATACTCATGTACTCTTACTTACGTCTATATACTCAACCTTTAGTGGTCTATAGCAGTAGCTCACTACAACCTATTCCACTACCTTATAGTAGCTTGTACTCTTATCTTATTGTAGCCTATACTCTTACCTGATAGTGTCTTATACTCTTGCCTCATAGTAGCGTATACTATCACTTTTTGTTGTGATAGTAATTATACAAGGTAATTATTGTACCTTACCTCAAACCATATGCTTGTTTCAAAAGCTTTTGAAAATCCATACAATCAGAGATACCATGCATTAGAACACATTATATAACCAGAGATACCATGCATTAGAACACATTATATAACCAGAGATACCATGCATTAGAACACATTATATAACCAGAGACACCATGCATTAGAACACATTATATAACCAGAGATACCATGCATTAGAACACATTATATAACCAGAGATATGCATTACAGCCTGGTACGGCAGCTGCTCCGCTGCTGATTGTAAGGCCCTTCAGAGGGTGGTGAAGTCAGCGGAGCGCATCATAGGCTGCTCCCTCCCCTCCGTGCAAGGCATCTACCAGAAGCGATGCATTAGGAAAACTAAGAACATTCTAAAAGACCACAGCCATCCAGGCCGTGAACTTTTCTCACTGCTGCCATCTGGTAGACGTTACCGGAGCATCAAGGCACGGACTACCAGACTTAAAAAACAGTTTCCTCCCCCAGGCCATTCAGCTGCTCAACATGGAACACTGACACTGATCACAAATCATCCGTTGAGCACTAACATTCTCTGGTGACTTTATGCTCTCTACATCTGATGTAAAGGAATTCAAATGGACCTTGTAAAGCAATTTTCCATGCCATTCATAATATGTATTACTTCTACTGTTGTACATTTTCCAGATCACTGCTCAGTACATAGCCTATTATTATTATTACTATTGTCATTATTGTTTTAAAATTCTTTATATTGTTGTAAATCTTTTAAAGCCCACTGCATAGATGTGACGAGCCATGTCAAAAGAATTTCTCTGCATAGGATGATGTGATGTCATTCGATGCATATGATAAATAAACGACTTTGACTTTGAGTTTGACTTTGACATGCATTAGAACACATTATATAACCAGAGATACCATGCATTAGAACACATCAAACAGCCAGTTACACCATGCATTATTAGAACACATCAAACAGCCAGTTATACCATGCATTATTAGAACACATCAAACAGCCAGTTAAACCATGCATTATTAGCTGTTTGATGTTTGTAATAATGCATGGTATAACTGGCTGTTTGATGTGTTCTAATAATGCATGGTATTTTGATGTGTTCTAATAATTATAATGCATGGTATAACAGCCAGTTATACCATGCATTAGAACACACCAAACAGTAAGTTGTAACATGCATTAGAACACATCATACAACCAGACAGAGATACCTTGTCCCTTTTACCTAACACATCCATACTCTATTGTTATATTAGCCTACACTCATATGTATACCGTTATAGTATTCTGTACTCTTTTCCAGTGCTATGTACCTACAGTACAGCAGCCCAAACAGCTCCTGCCGTGTCTCAGTCTGGGATCTTCACTCGATGCCCTGAGGTTAAAGATATCTGGCAGTTCACTTGGAGGTTGCATTTAGATCACTGAGCCAGAACAAAGCAGGAAGAAGAAAGCAAAGTCCCCAGCTGCAGGTTTCTGACTCTCCCGTGGCCATTTGGCCCACCTGGTGCTCTCACTAGTTAGCCCGGCTAATGCTGGGCCTGTAACCGGAAGCATTCACATGCAAAGTCATTATGACATCCCTAGAGGTCCAGCATCCTGTATGATCATACACACATAGGCTATACACACATACACAAACCTAAACACTCACAAATATATACACGCATACACCTACACAGACCTGTACACACACACATACACATTCAAACACACATCACAGACACAGACCTAATCACACACATACTGTTAATCATGCATGTACACACCTCACCCACACACACTGAAATGATCTGTTGTGACTCTTAGAATACAGCGCATTGTGAGTCATCTGAGATGTGTTCCATTCTCACATTAGATGGGAGTTCTTTTTCAATTTCACAGGTCAAGCATTGCACACACATGGACCAGTTGTGTACTTGTAGTAGGGGAGACTAGGGACAGTTGTAACAGGGGACGGTTGTAAAACATTGAATGTCCCTGGTCTCCCCTACTACAAGCACACAACTGGTCCATCTGTGTGCCATGCTTGACCTGTGAAATTATATATGTATATGAAATTATATACATGTGGGTATATGCATGTGCCCAGCCTGTAGTATTTAGTAGTTACTGGCCAAAAGATGATCTACCTATCACAGTTGGTCAGCTTTGCTGAAAGTCTGTCTTTTTTATACATTCTCAGCCTCTTTCCTAGAAATAACTGCCCACTGTCTTTGGCCTGGATGTGACTGAGTCATCCAGCCTACACGCAGCTCCTTCTTTCCCTCTCTGTCTGTCTGTGTGCAGTTTTTCATGGAGATTTGGCCATTTCAGATAATAACAATATTATGGCTTAAAATGTCAGTCATCTTTATTGCCTGCCAAACCTACTGATCCACTCCACTCCACTGTGTGTGTGTGTGTGTGTGTGTGTGTGTGTGTGTGCTCTTCTCTCCTTTTCTTCCCGACATTTTATTTAGCAGCGTTCCTGTATGAACTAACAGTGTAAACAGTGGATGAGTATTACACTACACGACCCTCGCTCTCTCTCCCTATAGCCTCCCTCGCTCGCCCCTTATTAAAACAGCCTTTTGGTTTTCAGCCACTCATGGGTCTCTGCTATTTCCATTGTTCCTTCTCTTTTGTTCACTCTCTCTCTTTCTCCATGTTAAATAGCTGATCTTTCTATCTCCTCCTCCTACACCCTAGATGTCCCCATGTTTCTCTTGCTCACACCCCCCTGTGTCTCATAGTGTCATAGCAGGCTGACAGAATATGGCTGATGTCTTCACTATTGCCTATATACTCGCCTCGTCTGTTGTTGCCATGTTAGTCATTTAGCAAACGCTCTATTCCAGAGCTTTTTTTGTTTATTTCACTGATTTCTTTGTTTCTTTCACTATTTGATCTCATTTGTTATTCCTCTGTTAACTGGTTTCCTCTCCATGTTAAATTCCTTATTTTCTTTACCCTCCTCTTTTGCCACCTGGTCTCAATCAACATGTCTCTGTCTTTAGTGAAGTACTAAAAGCTCATTCCAAACTGCTCTGCTCTTTACACGTTGTCTCTGCTGGTGCACATGGACTGTCCTCATTACGTTCCTCTCTATTATTAGAGACTGGAGACTACTCAATTATTAGAGACTGGAGACTATACTCAATTATTAGAGACTGGAGACTATACTCAATTATTAGAGACTGGAGACTATACTCAATTATTAGAGACTGGAGACTATACTCAATTATTAGAGACTGGAGACTATACTCAATTATTAGAGACTGGAGACTATACTCAATTATTAGAGACTGGAGACTATACTCTATTATTAGAGACTGGAGATAATGCTCTATTATTAAAGCCTGGAGACTATACTCTATTAGAGACTGGAGACTATACTCTATTATTAGAGACTGGAGACTATACGCTATTAGAGACTGGAGACTATACGCTATTAGAGACTGGAGACTATACTCTATTAGAGACTGGAGACTATACTCTATTATTAGAGACTGGAGATAATGCTCTATTATTAAAGCCTGGAGACTATACTCTATTAGAGACTGGAGACTATACGCTATTAGAGACTGGAGACTA
>JACXGM010010996.1:0-25479 GCA_016801145.1 Umbra pygmaea | reverse complement strand
GCACTATATTTTATATGTTCGTTCAATCTGTTTTATTTCTTAAACTGTACTATTTTTCTAACTGTTTTTCACTTTTATTTTAAATGCTTTAATTTTATCTGTTTTAAATGTTTGTGTTTTCCTGTTTATGTAAAGCACATTGAATTGCCATTGTGTATGAAATGTGCTATATAAATAAACTTGCCTTGCCTTGCCTAATCATTCCCAGCTTTAAATTGGCATCCCCTTCCCTCCTACCATTTCTTCCAGGCCATTTTTATAAATGAGAAGCTTTTTCAGTCAACATACCTGGTAAAATAAAGGTAAAACTAAACTTTCAGAACATTAGGACTGTGAGGTGACATCTGGTAAAACTGAAAGGAGTGTAGAAAGAACATTCTGATTCTATAGACTGAAATGGTGTAAGGTCCATTATAGTCTTGTATGGGTGTAGCACACTGAAACCTCTTCTACAGTACCGCCATCTGCTAGTTGATAACCTTCTCTTGTAAATATGCATTCACCAAGTTAAGATGTGACTTCTGAAGCATACAAAACCATCTGGCCCTACCTACATTTGGTAGAACACAGCAAATGTGTTTGGAGCATTACATGCTGTAAAGACAGCATGGTGTAATAAAAAAACAATATTTTGCATCAGACTAGCACAACAATAATTTCTGTATTATCTTAGCAAATGCCAACCAGCCAATTGAGATGCATATAGGGTGGACGTGGAGACTCTTGGAGGCTTTAGGTTGAATACTGGCTTCGAATGATCATCCCATCACTGGGAGCCAAAGCAAACATAGGTGTGTTTAAAGAGCCAAAGTACACACACACCCTGCCTACCCCATGAGGGTGTCCTAGATGGATTACTGGTGTAACATTGCAGTCCTTTTATTAATGGAAAGAAAATACAACACATGCTGCAACCTGCCTCAACCACAGATCAATAATTAATCTCAACAGAGATGTCATATTTTTACATTTTTCCACCCCTCTTGCTCTTTATCTATCATTCACTCTTGCTCACTCTCCCCTCCCGCTCATTCATTCTCCATGTCTCTCTGTCTGTCCTGACCGTGTAAGTCAAAACTCATCACAGCCCTTCGCAGACCACAGCTGGCACATCAACACCTTTGCCTGCTCATGAAAGTGTTTGTTTTTGGCAGTGTTGGTGGTGTTAGTGGAGGTGGTGATGTTGGTGGTGGTGTTAATGGTGTTAATGGTGTTGGTGGTGTTGATGGTGGTGTTGGTGGTGTTAATGGTGTTAATGGTGTTGGTGGTGTTGATGGTGGTGGTGGTGGTGTTAATGGTGTTGGTGGTATTGGTGGTGTTAATGGTGTTGGTGGTATTGGTGGTGTTAATGGTGCTGGTGGTACTGGTGGTGTTTGTGGTGTTGGTAGTGTTAATGGTGCTGGTGGTATTGGTGGTGTTGGTAGTGTTAATGGTGTTTTTTTGTGCGACGTGTGGTTGGATGAACCGTGTGCGCACCACTCGCCATCCCACAGATCTGGCCAAGGAGTTGCGGAGCTGCCAACAACAGGAAGGATTAGGGGGAATTGGGAGGGAGAAAAATTTAAAGAAAAAAAACAGTGACCCCAAACATTTGAACACTAGTGTCTGGTTGTTTCAAATCTTCAAAGTATTTAAAATGCTGTCAGCTCCACTTTAGGTTTATGGATTGCTGTATCTGCATCATAGCTATTTTCTTCACCCATCTTCAACTAAACAACACTTAAGACAAAGTCGCACTTGAAAGGCTACACCCGAAGCAAAATATAGAAAGTAATTATACTCTATAGCAACAGTAAAAACTCATCACATATACACACTATCAGGGCCGAGATATAAAAATCTATGCAACAAGTGCAACAATCTCAATGTTTACAGAGTTGGTTCAACTTTAAAAAAGATTTTAACTGCAATTTAATAAGACTAATATCTTTACATCCTTTTATATCCTCTGGTAGGGCATTCCACTGATTAGTAGCTTTCACTGCGAAAGACGATAGTCCAAAAATCAGAACAACGTAAGGTGTGTCACATAGCCACAATTCTTTCTCACGTCTTACTGTCTTACTTTACATAAACAGACATTAACAGTTTTATATAAAAAAATTCCTTTTACATCGTTACTTATTAATACTTATTTTCCACCATAATTTACCAATAAATTCATAAAAAATCCTACAATGTGATTTTCTGGATTTATTTTCTCATTTTGTCTCTCATAGTTGAAGTATACCTATGATGAAAATGACAGGCCTCTCTCATCTTTTTAAGTGGGAGAACTTGCAAAATTGGTGGCTGACTAAATACTTTTTTGCTCCATTGTATATTGTCACCTACGGAGTTGTGAAGGACTTCTGTAAAGAGTATGTGTGTAGGAAATTCATGTTTATTTGCTACAGGATACGGTATCCGGTTTCTTCTATTATCCAAAGCAGAAGTCAGGGGTTGGTTGACAGTCTTACTGATTTACTGAACTCTTTTATGGCCAGCAGCCAATGAGTTCTCTGTGGGGCGGCGTGATGTTAACCTGATGATATCTAAAAAAAACACTATACGTCCAGTTCAAAGTATGGACCATGTTTCTATCATTTTGGAGGGAGCTGCAGATGGCAAATGGTGACTATTGGGGCTCTTGGTGCTGCCAGATTCTAGTATTGTTGGTTACATTGTGATTGGGATTTGTTGGCTGGTGTGTGTTTGCTCACACTGGGTTATTCTGACTTTGAGCACTTTCACCTATCGTTGCTTGTGCTGAGTATATGGCGTGCCCTGGGTCTGGTCTGCACATAGCCAGCAATATTGCCAGTGCTGTCAGGTGGCGGTTTTTGTGGGTGGTATTAGGGGGCTGTTGTTTTGGTCATGTGTTTTCGTTGTCGTATTTCCATGCAATGTGATATCTTTGCATGTTTCTATCGCTACTTTAATTGGTACGAATGTTGTTTACAGCGTTTAGTGCAATTTATGTTGTGTCGTCGGTGCAAACTTTAAATGTTTTTGTGGGATGCTCTACTAATCGCATGATACTGTGCTTTTCCATAGAAGAGTGATGTGTCTCATGGTGGGACTTTGTGGCATTTGAGGTATTATCCATGTAGTGCGGTTGGTTTCTTTGCAGGACTATGTGTCATCTTGTCTTCCGGTCAGTACCCTCTCTCATTATTTCCAGCTAGGTATTTGGCATGCTGCTGTGTGTTCCTACGGACAGGTCTCTGGTTGGCATGGCTGGCTTTCCTTCCCCGTTGTTTGGAGTTAACTTTGTGTGTTAAAGTATTTTGTTTTATTGTGTATTTTATTTATTTTTGTTATTATTGTGTATTTTATTTATTAATTCCATATATTCTTATTATTTAATGATGTCTTTGTTCCCTGGCTGTGCTTGTTTTATACAATTTTTATTGTTGTATCACAGGGCACAACTGTGAAGAGACCTTGGTCTCTAAATGGAACTATGTGTTTGCTGGTTTCATTGTTACTGTTGTTAGGATATCTGTCCTCTGATCTTTTCTGGTGCCTTGCTCGTGTTCTTCTTATTAGTTGACTCCTGTAGCATTTATTGTGTAGTGGCTGCTTGTGATTGTTTGTTTGGCTGGTAATGGTTTGGGTTGCTTGGCAATGTTTAGCGTATTTTACTGATTCTTCTGCTGGTTTTGGGGGTTTCTTCAAACAAGACTGATTTTCTGGTGCATGGCCTACGATATGTAATTATAATTCATTTTCTATCCCATTACGATTCAGAGTCTTTGGCTTTCTACAAAATGTGGAAGGTTGTCAAATTATGTTTTTTATCATAAAGGATGATCATACATCTTGCCTGTGCTGGTCGCGTTTACATGAAAATACATGATTTGGTCAAGGGTTTTATTTAGGTACCAACTACGTCGGAGTTCGTCAACTCATGGATTCTATTTTTATAGGATTATGATACATCTTGCCTGTGCAGATCGTGGTTACATGAGAATCCATAATTTGGTCAAGGGTTTATTTCGGTACTGACTATGTCAAAGTTTGTCAACTCATGGATTCTCTCGTATAAGATGATCATCATCTTGACTGTGCAGGCCGCCGTTACATGAACATACATGAGTTTGTTTGAGGGTTTACCCTACAAACCGACTAGTACCGACTACATCGGAGGTCGCCAAGGTATGGATTCTGTCCTATATGATGATCATACATCTTGCCCGTGCAGGCCGCCTTTATATGAAAATGCATGATTTGGTTAAGGTATATTTCGGTACCAACTACATGGAAGGTTGTCAAATCATGGATTTTCTCATACAGAAATCCCTGGGCCCGGGACACAACTCCACATTTAGGGTGCCATGCTGAAGAAATATGACTGTGCAAAAATGTGTGCCCCTGTGAGGGCTGGGCCTGTAACATCAATCACAGTTGCCCCCCTCGTCAGCGTCCCTGTTCATAAATATTGTCTGTACTGGTTGCAGTTACATGACAATACATAATTTGGTTGAGGGTTTATTTTGGTGCTGACTACGTCAAAGTTTGTCAGCTCATGGATTCTCTCGTATAGGATGATCATCATCTTGCCTGTGCCCCGTTTACATGAACATACATGAGTTGGTCGGGGTGTAAGTGGTCGCTAATGTCATCCTCAGGGAACGTCATGTATGCTTGGGTTCTGTTTAGGGAGCCAAATGTAAGGGTAATGGGTAGTAGTGGTATGCATACAGTGGTTTTGGGGGTATCACGCTCATCGCTCAAAATATATGTTAATCATAACTGCTGTTACATGTTGTGAATAGAAGCAATGTATATACAATATTTTACTATGTTAGTGTTGTTGCCCTAAGGTACAGAGCCAGTTACCAAAGAATTGAGTCATAAGTATGGGTTATGTTCACTATATATACAAGTGTTGTTAATCTCAATGTGGCGTTTTCTCAGAAGCAAAGCAGACAATCATAATGATGTTGAAGCAAAGCAGACAAATGTAGAGTAATCATAATGATGTAGAAGAAAGGCAGACCAGTGTACAGTAAGTATAGTGATGTAGAAGAAAAGCAGACAATTGTAAAGTAATAATTATTCAGTGTTTCCATAATCCTAGTCACCCTCCAATATGACTTTCTGCAGTTATGCTCCATCAAGGTGGTTTTATTTCTTTCTTGAATGATGTAGATTAAAACTCAACGGTAACACTTTATTTTGAGAGTCCAAAAAGTGTATCTGTAGATCAGCCGCGGTCGGTGGATCTTAATTGGGGAGGACGGGCTTGTATTACGCTCGGAACCGGAGTGAATGGAATGGTGCGCAACGAACAAAACCAATTGTTTTTTTTGATTTGCACACATTCCATTCACTCCGGTTCTGAGCGTAATACGAGCCCGTCCTCCCCAATTAAGATCCACCGACCGCGGCTGCTGTAGATGCTCTACAGATTATCTGCAGACTATCAACAACATTTTAACAACTATCTACTAACCCTAACACTAATCCTAACCTTAACCATTCCTCTAATGTTAACCCTAACCTTAACCATTACCCAAAAACATATTCTAAACTTACCCCTACCCTTAAACTACAGAATTAGTTGATTATCAACAAATAGTTTGTTGATAGTTTGTTGATAGTCATATCATCAACAAACGATCTGTAGACCACCTACAGATGGAATTTCGGACTCTCCAAATAAAGTGTAACCAACTCAACTCCAACATCATTTACAGGGTGTAATACTTTTCTCTGAACAACCCTTTTTGATGCCTCTTCCTGTTGCTCCTCTTGGTCCTTCTCATTTCCTCCTTGAATACGTTTTCTCTTTTCTTCATTTCTCTTCCTCCTCATTTCTGTCCTCCACCCCACTTAACTAGATTTGTGTCTCCTAAAGAGGAGAAAGGATCCCTGGAGCGCAGTGCACCCCCCCTTCAACATACACACACACTCCTTCACACACACGTGCTCTTACACATACACACACACATACACATGCACACACACACACACACAAACACACACACACGCTCTTACACATACACACGCACACTCCCCCACGACCACACACACACACAGTCCCACACACACACAATCCCTTTCACAAACACACACACACAAACATACGCACGCACACACACACCCACTCACACACCCTTCACACATATACACATGAACACACATACTTATCTACACACATAAAATTATGTATACCTAGTCTACAAGAGAACCAAGTTGCCGTTGCCTTGATGGACTTTTCTCGAACTGAGGTTGATTTCTCTACCATCTGTTCTGTAGATAGTCACTAGTTAAACTCACTTGGTTTCACATATGTGCTGGTTGCTTCATTAGCCAGGATTCCTTTCTCATGTTCAGACCCAGATAGTGAAGACCTACAAACACACTGCTTCATTTGAACTGAGCAATTGGGAGAGATCAACACCTTCAGTTCTCACCATATTTATTCAAAAATAGACAAAGCCTGAGGCTTTGGTTTTCTTGTATAACTTGGTTTTGCTCCACTTTTACATATACTCAACTTATGTGTGCATGTATTTTTGTTTGCGTTTTCTAGGACAGTTCAGTGAAGCCTTTCTCAAACTTCTTTCTGCTACGGACCAGCACATTATAAGACAACTTGAGTAAATTAATTATTGTCTGTATTATTATCACATTTTTTATGATCAATTAAATAATTTAAGTCTCTTTTATTACATAAAAGACCATCAACAGTGTTGGGGAACATTACTTTAAAAAGTAACTACGTACTTAGTTACTTCTTCAAAATGTAACTATGTTACGTTCTGCGTTACTTTTTATTGAAAGTAACTACGTTACGTTACTGCGCTACTATTTATTGAAAGTAAATAATTAAACTACTTTAAGTTACTTTAAAAAATGCTTTTTACATATGCTTTTTGGTGTGTCTAGGTTTTTTATCATACAATACTCAATGGACAAAAAAGTATAAATTTATTAACCTTCCCAAAAATTTAAATGATTTTAATAAATTTTAATGGTAAGTTGATTAAGAAATTATTATTATTTACAGAAACAATCTTGGAGCAATTAGGGTTAACTGTCTGACTCAAAAACAGAATGATAAAGGCTTCACCTTGGTAGTGTGTGTGTGTGTGTGTGGGTAGGGGGGGGTTGAACCATTCTTCTGGGGGCTTCTTCAAAAATGAATCATCGGTCCTAAACAATTAGGCCACCTTGCCGCCACTAGATAGTGATTGCCTGATCATGTCGAGTGCAGCCTTGTGGTAACTACTTTCTCTGGGCATGATCCAATTGACCAATATGATCAGTCGATTTCTGATGAATGTGTGAGTGTTTGTATGTAAAACCAATTTCATCTCAATGTCTGAGTATATAACAAATTTTAACTGAGTAAAGAAATACAGATAAAAAATGATTTTGAGTTTCATAGAATATGCAATAGAATTTGACTCCTAGTAATGCTTCTGAAATTAATGGAGTCACATGGTGAATACATTGAGCAGTCCTGAACCAGAAATATTGAGTCTAAAGCAGATGTGGGCAATTATTTTTGCTTGAGGGCCACATTGAGCTTTTGAAATAAAGTGAAGGGTCGCATTTTATAGCGATGTTTTAAAAATAGGAAATGTTATTTAATTAAATTAACCCCGCCCCCCTACACAATAATTTTGCTCGCCCAATTCGTCAGTTTTTTATTTGTTAAAAAGTTTGGAATATCCAATAAATTTCGTTCCACTTCATGATTGTGTCCCACTTGTTGTTGCTTCTTCACAAAATATTACAGTTTTATATCTTTCTGTTTGAAGCCTGAAATGTGGCAAAAAGTTGAAATGTTCGAGGGGGCCGAATACTTTCGCAAGGCACTGTATAGTGAACAAATTGGCGACATACTGCTACGTCTATCTTTCTCCATTCTTGGAGAATGAGCTCTTTCAGAGCCTGGATGCTGAATGGAGAATGATGCTTGACCCGACTTTTCAGAACTCCCATGTGTTCTATTGGGTGAGGTCAAAACAGTATGTTTTGGTTCTTTATCATGTTGAAGTGCACGGCACCCAGGGTGTAGTGAGATGGTAACAACTTCTCTTTCAGTATTTTGCAGTACATCTGTGAATTCATGATGCCCTCAATGACATGCAATTCTCAGACACCTGCAGCACTCATACAACCTCAGAGAATAACACTGCAGCTGCCATGCTTTACTGTGGGTACCATGCATTTTTCATTGTACTCTTCCCCTTTGTAACACCATACAGTTAGGATGCCATCAGTTATAAAAGGTTTAGCCTTCATTTCATCTGACCAAATAATGCAGTCCCAATATTCTTCATTTTTGTCAAAATGGGCCCTGGCAAATGCTATATGGCCTTTTTAGTGCATGGGCTTTAGCAGTGACTTCCTTGATGGACGACACCCTTGCATGCCACTCATGTGCAGCATATGTCGTATCATTTCATGTGAAAAGGTCACCCCAGTTTGGCTTTCTACAGCTTTAGCTAACTGAGATGAACTTGAAATGTGATTTTCTACAACTCTTTTTAGGACAAAACACTAATCTCTAGGTGTTAGCTTCCATGGCCTGGACGTCTCAGACTGCTTGCTTCAAGTACATCCTTTTTAAATGTTTTAATAACTTTTGCTAATATATTCAGACTGATCAGCAGTGCTTTACTAATTGTCATGTAGCTCTGAACTTTTTTGTGTAAAGCAATTACTTTATTTCATACGACATTTCTCTTCCATGTGGTGCTATAATTGTCAACATTGACTCGGAGGAGAATGTATAGGTTAAATACTACCCTTGTAATGTCCAGCTCAGAGAGGCATGGATGACTCAAAGGGGAAAACACAGGGAATAAGGTAAACTAAAACAACATGCAATGCATGGAATGGATACAAGGGGGAACTGAAACATCACATAAACACAAGAAGAAACCATAATAATGACAGGAGTCCCTATCTCAGTTCCATAGTGTTCATGAACACCAGCCCACTCTGAGCTGGACGTTACAACCCTTACTTGTCAATTACCTTGCAGCAACATGTGTGATTGGTTAGACTTGTCTGTTGTTGAATTTCAGTTAATTCACATTTTATCTAGTTTCATTCCTACGCTTCATTGTGGTGTACTTAATTTTGCATCATAATCCTCGATCACTTTGTTAATAAACTTTCCAATTTGTTGTTTGTACTGATTAATCTTATTTGCAACCAATAAACCAGAGTAGCTGGAATATTTAATTTTACAGGATCCCATGAAAAGTATTGATTTTGAAGAGAGACAGATGATTTTCTGTGACATCTGTTGGGGTGTACTCATTTACGCATAGAGTAAAGTACTACCTTCCTATGTGTAAAGTCAACAACACAAATGGATTAGCCCACACTATTTCCTTCCCTATACAGTACAGTATGTAATATGAACTTTTCAAATAACTGCAAACTGGTGAAATTAGACTTAGTCTCTACTCTTTTTACACTGTTATGATAAACATTTTTCTAGATAGCTCCATTATTTTGACCTTTGTGATATTCCACACATTCATTGTTTAGTTTGTGTGCACTTTTTGTTTTGATTGGCCTGTTTTGTAGCTACTCTAGGCATGAAATATGGGGAGAAAAATTGAACGCCTTGGACGACATCTGGTACCATGCTGACCCTTAGATATAGATACTACAAGTGTACAAACATGCACACAGACACATACACCAATAATTCCACACATAGCAGTGCAGCAAGTTGACTAATTTGTCTGCATACTAATTTCCATATTTAATGCATAATCAACTTAGCAGTTTATTCTTCTGGGAGAAAATACACAGGTGCTATTTTCATAATCGTATTATTTAGTCCTTAGGTCAGGATATAAACTACTGTTCAGAGATTTTTCTTAGATTTATTAGGGGTCCAAACCTGAAGGTGGCTGGGAACCGTTGTTGCAAAGCAACGCGGTTCACAGCTCCAGCAGGGCTGTGGAACCCTATTTTTTTCCTATGGTTTCTTATTATTATTCTTTGTCTAAAACCGATACTACAGCCTAAACCGTACATGATCGCGGTGGTGCCATTTTCAGGACTGGTCCAGATCACCTCAAGGACCTCAGACAGAAAAATTCTGTCACTTCCACCACTAGCTGGCGCAACAGCAAACATGTTTTGCCTCATAACTCCCAAACCGTACATTGCACAGAGAAGATACACATATCCACGCGTTCCCTGAGTTCAGCTGAATCTTCTGATATAGGCCACCCCCATTTCTGCCTTTTTTTGTGTGAAAAAAACTTTAACTTATCGTAAACCTACTTTTTTTAACTCCTAGACCGATTGTCCGATCTGGACGAATCTTGGTAGGTATGGTCACCAGACCAACCTGACAAAAAGTTATCAAAATAATTTTTATCGGATGTAAATTGCGTAAATTACAGACAAACAAATTTGTGTAGCTAGCTACGTAAACATAAACCTTGCCATATCTTGGCCAAACAAAAAGCTATCATTGCAAAACTTTAGAGTCTTGTTTGACATGACCATCTGAGGCTCCCCAAAAAAAAAAAAAGGCTACTAGGGGGCGCTATTAACTACAAAAAAATGATATCTCAACAACGACTCATCCGATCTAAACCAAATTTTGAGGCTACAATCTAGGGCCACTCTTGAGGCCACCCCTATAGTGGGGTTCTGATTCGTCAAAAGGGGCGTGGCCTATGGGACCCAGTTTTGGATCCACCCCTTGTTCTAATGTGAGTAACTTCAAATTTACAGTGTAGATGCGCAATGGTTAATGGACCTCACATTCCAAAAATTACACATGTGGACCACTAGGTGGCGCTATAATGATGTAAAATGTGTTTTTACCTATCACTCCCACAAAACACATTGCACTATAGAAATCCTTATATCCAAGTATACCTTGAACTTTACATTAATGTGAGTAACTTTAAATTTACAGTGTAGATGTGCAATGGCTACCGGAAATCAGAATAAAAAAATTACACGTGGTCCATGGCGCTATAATGATGTCAAACGTGTTTTTACCTATAACTTCCACATTACACATTGCACAATATAAACTTTTATATCTATGTGTTTGTTGAATTAAGTTGAATCTGATGATATAGGACACGCCCATTTCTGATAACAATATTTTTCACAATATCGCGCTGTGCGTAAATTAACGTTTTCGAACTCCTCCTAGACTGTGCCATCGATCTACACAAAACTTGGTATCTAGTATCTCCCGACGGACTTGACCAAAATTTATCAAAATAATTTTGCTATGTTAAACTATGCGCAATTGACGAACAAACAAATTTTCATAGCTAGCTACAAAATATGAACTTTATTATATTGCTGCCAAATTAAATGCTTTCATCAAAAACTTGAGATTGTTGTTCAATGTCCCACTGTGATGTTCTATACCAAATTTGGCGAAGATCGCCATTAGGGGGAGCTTTATTCAATGTTTATTTGTTTTGGACAATAACTCAATACATTTAACTGGGTCAATTGTGATTACAATATTTTTTCCGGAGTAAATTCTATCAACATGAAACTTTTGGTGCTTGTTTGGCATGCCGCTCTGAAGCTCTGTACCAAATTTTTTGTCATTAAAAGGTGCTGTCGTCAACATAGAGCAGTTTTTGCCCATTTACTCAATCAATGTTAATGGGATATTTACAACGGTGATGTACCACAGAACTTGTAGCTCACACCTCGATATTTTCTGACATTTGCCTCGCCAATGTTATACTTTGGGGTCCGCTTTCCATAATGACTATCCAAAAGTATGAGCTTTTTTAATCGGTCAGACATTATAGAACATATAAAAAAATTGTATTATGATCGTATAGGCTACAATTTGTATCAAACAAAGACAAGATAAATTCATAATTAATGTAATGTACTTTTATTTAGCAGATTTAATTGTGGTGTTCTATCCTAACCAATATTTCCTATATTTCTAAGCAGATGATCTATGCTATATTCTGATAAAATGCCACTCGTTGGGGTTATTAGAGTATGCTGGATCATGTGCCTGTGTATCTGGCAAACTTTGTTTCCTGTTTGGAGTGTGCAGTGTTAGAATTGGTTTGTTGCTAATCTAGTACAAAATTGTACTACAAAACAATATAAAAAATTTTCAAGAACAAACTATCTATAATGTATACTGTCGGTAGCAGCCTAAATTAGTGACCTTACCTGAACAGTGAAAGGGAAATGGGACAAAGTTACAGAAAACATGTTGCTAAAAGTTTTCTAAAATTGTTTCCTTTGGACAAATATAGGTAACTCATTATTTGGTTTTGATTTGTTTAATGTGTAAGGCACAGTGTACAGACAAGACGGGTAGGTATACACAAAATGTTACAGTAAATTGATACAGAACCCATGATTTTGTGGATCAATGTTAACTTTAAGCATTGTCCCTGCGCAATTAGGACAAATTAAATCAAAGATCAGTTCATTCAAATGTGCTACATGAACTGTTGGCCACAGAATAATGTAGCGACCTCATCTGAACAGTAAAAAGGATATGGGATAAAGTTGTAAAAAGGTTTAATGAAATTGTTTCCTTTGGAACAAATGCAGGTAACTCATTATTTGGTTCTGTTTTGTTTTGTTTAATGTGTAAGGCACAGTGTACAGACAAGACGGGCAGGTGTACACAAAATGCTACAGTAAATTGCTACAGAACCCATGATTTTGTGAATCTATGTCAATTTTAAGCCTTGTCCCGTGCAATTAGGAAAAATTAAATTTAAAGATCAGTTAATTCAAATGTGCTACATGAAATGTTGGCTGCAGTGTAAAGTAGCGACATAATGTGAACAGGTAAAGGTTTATCGGATAAAGTTACAGAAAAATTTTTGCTAAATGTTCTGTTTTGTTTTAGTGCGTAAGGCACAGTGTACAGACAAGAATGTTAGGCATACATAAATTATTACATGAAATTGCTAGAGAACCCATAATTTTGCGGGTCAATGTTAATTTAATCCCTATCGCTGTACAATTAGGACAAATGAAAACAAAGATTGGTTCATTCAAAAACAGTACATGAATACTCAGCCATGGCTGTACGGCACTCTGATTACCTCTGCTATCTGAAAACCTGTTTTCCGAACGACAGTTTATGGATCGACATACAATGTGATGGTATTTCATCATCTGCTTTCTTAGTTTGTAATCCCCTATTTTTTCTTGATAATGACAACTTTTTTAATCTTCTCTGACATTTTTGACGATTATCAAAGCACTTCTTTTAACATTTTAAAATGTCTTTGAAATATCAGAGCACGTGCAACTTACTACAGACCTTGGATCTTGGGTGTTATCATATTTTCCAGCTTTTGCGTCACAGCCATCGCACCTTTGGTTCTGATTTCATAGGTTCTGCTTTTGTGGGCTCCGCGGGTCATCGGGTGACTTGCACCAGGGGGGACTCGCCAGGGACAGCTTGGACCCTGTCAAAACTGCTTGCAGTTCTAGTTATTATTTTATTTTTTTACTCCCAAGGTTGATGGAGGATTTTTTTTATCTGCTTTTCATGACAATATTTCCTCCTACCACTGGAAGTATGCTTCATTTTCACCCCACTGCAGTTTTTGCAGATCTACATGTGAACCTTGAACCCTTATGTTCATTTCAGTTGCAGACAGCAAACACTGTTGCTGAAGTGTCTGATATTATATCAACAACCTATATCTGTGAAGAACATTTAGCTCTGAATGGATTGAGATGTTAGTGTGGGGGGAGTATGTCTGATGTTTAGTGAGGAAGATAAGGGGCTTAGATGTATGATGACTCAGATTCCATACAAAGAACTCTACATTTAGTTGATTTACTGGTGGATGGATGTAATTTTAGGTCGAAGAGAATTGGCCACCTCACTGAGTTTGGATCCGCTCTACGTTTTTTCCTGGGAAAAAAATTACTTGGCAGGGGGTCTGTAAAAACACTTTGTGACAACTGCTAATGTAAAAAGGGCTTTATAAAATACATTTATTCATTGATTTTGAACAACTCATGCTCCAGGACTGCTATTGTATTTTAATCAACGATGCCAGCTCATGAACCACTTGTGTCGGGATAAGGTATGGTGCCAGTTATGCGTCAGTTGTGTTGTTGTTAAGTATGAATCCAGCTTATGCACCAGTTGTGTTGTAAAGTATGAATCCAGCTCATGTACCAGTTGTGTTGTTGTAAAGTATGAATCCAGCTTATGCACCAGTTGTGTTGTAAAGTATGAATCCAGCTCATGTACCAGTTGTGTTGTTGTAAAGTATGAATCCAGCTCATGTACCAGTTGTGTTGTTGTAAAGTATGAATCCAGCTCATGCACCAGTTGTGTTGTTGTAAAGTATGAATCCAGCTCATGCAACAGTTGTGTTGTTGTAAAGTATTAATCGAGCTAATGCACCAGTTGTGTTGTTGTAAAGTTTGATGCCAGCTCTTGCACCATTGTGTTGTTGTGAAGTATTAATCCAGATCATGCACCAGTATTATTGTTGTAAAGTATGAAACCAGCTCATGCATCAGTTATCTTGTTGTAAAGTAGGATGCCAGCTCATGCAATAGTTCTGTTTTTGTATGGTATGTATACAGTGGGTATAGAAAAGAATATCCCCCCTGTAAAATAATCACATGTTGTTGCTTTGCAGCCTGAAATGAAGACACAGTTTTTGTTTCACTCAACTGTATAATGTAATTTCCTTAATGCAACTTCTAACATCCAAGTGAAAGATATAACACCAATATATCAGAAAAAAAATAAAAAATAAAAAAACAATCACTGAGTTGGAAAAAGCATCACCCCCTTGTTTCAGTATTTTGTTGAACCACCTTTTGCTTTAATTACAGTCTTTAGTCTGTTGGGATATGTCCCTACTATCTTTGCAAATCTAGACATTGCAATATTTGACCACTCTTCTTTGAAGAACTGTTCAAGTTCAGTTATATTTGATGGTGACCATTTGTGGACTGCTGTCTTCAAGTAATTCCACAGATTTTCAATGGATTTAAGTCTGGGCTCTGACTAGGCCATGGAAGGACATTCACATTTCTCCTTCAACCACTGTGTGGTCAGTTTTGCTGTGTGCTTTGGGTCTTTGTCATGTTGGAAGGTAAATCTTCTTCCCATTGACCACTTTCTGGCAGAGAAAAGCAGGTTTTCCTCAAGAATTTGACAGTATTTTGCCCCATCCATTTTTCCTTCTATCCTGACAAGTGCTCCAGTCCCTACTGCAGAAAAAACAACTAAATAACTTGATATTACCACCTCCATGCTTTACTGTAGGGATGGTGTATTTAGATGGTGAGCTGTATTGGATTTCCGCCAGACAAATCATTGTCGTTGATGCCATACAATTCCATTTTATTTTGGCGAAGCTCAGTCGTGACTAAATGTGGCTTTTCTTGAGGAGTGGCCTTTCTTGCAACCCTCCCATACATGCCACATTTGTGGAGAATTTGTGATATTGTTGTCACATGTACACAATGACCACTCTTTGTCATGATTTCCTGCAATTGCTACAGAGTTGCTATAGGCCTCTTGGTAGCCACTCTGATCAGTTTCCTCCTGGCTCTTTCATCCAGTTTGGAGCGAAGTTCTCACCCAGGGAGGGTCTGTGTTGTACCAAATACCATCCACTTCTTAATAATGGACTTCACTGTGCTTCTAGGCACCGATAAAGCCTTTGAAATTGTTTTGTATCCATCTCCTGACTTGTGCCTGTCCACAACTTTATCCCGTAGATCTTTTGACAATGCCTTGACACCCATAGATTGTTGTCTTCAGATGCACTACAAAGGACTAAAATGTTTCAGGAAAAGCTTGTTTCATGCTGAGCTAATCAAAATGACCACAGCCGATCACAGTTAAAAGTCAATTGGATTTTTTTGTGCTATTAAGAAGGTGATTAACTACACCTGGTTGGGTTTACATGTCATTTTTTGGAGGGGGGATTCTTTTTCCAACTCAGTGATTCTGTTTTTTAATTTGTAATTTTTTTGTTATTAAGTTGTTAGTATATCTTTCACTTGGATGTTATGAGTTGTACATACAGCTGAATGAAACAAACTGTGTCCGTCCATTTTCAGTTTAGGCTGCAGAGCAACAAAATGTGATGATTTTACAGTGGGGTGATTCTTTTCTATACCCACTGTAATGTCATTCATCTGTTGTGTGCTGCATGCATTTAGTATCATGTTTATCTAAATACATTTCAGTTTGTCATGGAAATATTGAAGTAAATTCATGCTAAAATGTATGAATTTTATTACCATAGGCTATGAGAAAATACTTTCCCTAATCTAACTCCACAGCCAGCGCAGAGGGTATTTAATTCCTGATGAGTACAAGCAGCAGCATTTTAACAGACTGCTGATTATATCTCTGTCTGAGACGTGATAATTCCCAGATAATGAAAAGGTAATAAGTCAAAACTATGCTTCCCGAATGACACTCTACTGTATATTGACCTACATTTGAAAACATGTTGGTGTGCCAACGCAATTCAAGATTTTATTTTCAAAATGTTATTTGAGACAATTTTCTCAGGAAGGATCAGCAACTTTTCATCGACCAGTAGACAAAATAGAGTGAGAGAATGAAAATGACACAGAGATACAGGACATTAATAGTGTTACCTAATACTCCTCCATCTTGTTCTCTGAAGGACACAAGGTAAAGTACTTTGTTACTATTCAATTTAGTTCCACTTTAAAGGGCTTTATTGGAATGGGAATCATTGCTTACAATTGGTGAAGCAAGTGGAAAATAAGTATTAAAGAGTATTAAAAGAAAAGGACATAAGATAAAGAAGAGAAAAATATATTAAAACATCAATAAAACATCCCAGAAGAAGTCTGAGCATCTAAGGTGAATTTAAATAATGCTTCTTTACAGAGAGTCTAGGAAAGAAATCCATATTTCTTCAGGTTACACCAAACCTCTTCATCTATCCCTGTGTTTCTTCTCTGTTTCTTCTCTTTTTCTTCTCTGTTTCTTCTCTGTTTCTTCTCTGTTTCTTCTCTGTTTCTTCTCTGTTTCTTCTCTGTTTCCTCTCTGTTTCCTCTCTGTTTCCTCTCTGTTTCTTCTCTGTTTCTTCTCTGTTTCTTCTCTGTTTCTTCTCTGTTTCTTCTCTGTACTTTCTGTATCTTCTCTGTTTCTTCTCTGTTTCTTCTCCATTTCTTCTCTGTTTCTCTCTCTGTATCTTCTTTGTATCTTCTTTGTATCTTCTTTGAATCTTCTTTGTATCTTCTCTGTTTCTCTCTCTGTATCTTCTTTTCTGTTTCTTCTCTGTTTCTTCTCAGTTTTTCTGTTTCTTCTCTGTTTCGCTCTCTGTTTCGCTCTCTGTTTTGCTCTCTGTTTCGCTCTCTGTTTCGCTCCCTGTATCTTCTCTGTATCATCTCTGTTTCTTCTCTGTTTCTCTCTTTTTCTTCTCTGTTTATGTTTCTTCTCTGTTTGTCTCTATTTGTCTCTTTGTTTCAATCCATTTTAATTCAATTAAATTTGCTTTAAACATACAATATGTAGTTTTTGGCCACTAGGAGTCTCTCAATCAAAACAATAGCAAAACATGTACTTTGATGACGTCGAGAAGTAGCGTTGGATCATGGGTTTTGTTTTCGTTGTCAATGACAACCTGTCAATCTAGCGTCTCTGGTAGAAAAAATGTTCACTGACAAAGTAATGTATTGTTAAAAATATTATAACTTTATTCACGTTATGTTTGGTGGTTCCTTGGAACTTCAGGAGTCAAAGGTTATGTTACGCCATTGACGGGCGACAAAATGAAACGTCCCGTGTCTTCGAATTAAATTACAAATTTCTCTGCGTTTGAAAGTTGGTGGAAACATTTGGGATATTGTAAGTACACAACTAACAAATATATATAATATAAGTATAGTGATATTTGCTTTTTTAAAGATACACTGTGTATTTCTTTGAGTTGATTCTTAGCAAAAAACCCTTTGTTCTTTCAGAAATATGTGCTCATTCATGTGTAATTAATTCCACCTAATAATCAAAGTATTTTCGTAAGTGTAGAATCTTCCATTCACAATACATACAATCGTGCCGCTCACCATGTTACGCCTCCATCTTTAAAATACATTAGCCAAAGAGGGACATACCTGGAAATTCAAGCTCGGGCATTCGCGCTTTTACACAAGTGGCACCGTGACAAATGCCAGGGGGAGATTACTCACGATTGTGGGGAAATTTCAAAGTCTGTTGAAGATGTAAGATCATGCCTGTTCTCGAGGACATGTGTAATAGTAGCGCTGGCTTAAGCTATAAAGTAGTCAAGAACGTTCAGCTGGCAACACAAACAGGGATTTTTCGTTTCAAAATAACAGCGCTCGTGGTTCATTGCAATAATCATTGTTTATTCATTGCATCTGTAGTGTCCATGTTTATGTTTTGCTAAAATTAGTATTCTGTTTGAATAAAACAGACTCTACTGAATGTTTTTCAAATGTAATCGTGTTTTCACATGAGACACTGACAATATATTCAATCAAATTGTGTGTAAAACATTTTATTAATAAATGTCACGTTCCAAAGGTAGAGACAGGCGCGAGGTACTGATGATCCAATATACTTTATTTATATAACAAAAGAATACTGCCACGTGGGGCTTAATAATAAATCCCGGGACACACACAGGAACGCGTACAGGAACACATTGACTGACAAGAGACAAGGGGAGAACAACCTGGTTAAATACACAGACGAACTAATTACTAACACCATACATATGTGCCTAAACAATGACCTAACCCATAATCAATTCAAAACTAATGACATGAACTAGACACAAGAGGGCGGCATAATCACACAAACGAAGGGAGCACAGAGACAATACAGAAAAACCCCAACCCATGTGTGACAATAAAACATGTTAAATTATTATTATTTTGCTATCACATGCTCTTATTGTTTCTTTACACACAATACAATTGCATTTGGTTATAATTCACGGGCTGTGTAGTGAATTAACAATGACTATTGCAATGAATCAAAACGAGCGCTATTGTTTTGAAAGAAAAAATGAATATCCAGGTTCACATTGCTGGTATAATAACGCGGTTGCTTGTCATATACATTTTCACCAGTAGATGGGAGCAGATCTTACACAATGCAGCTTTAATGCAAAGTACGTATTTTGTTATTGTTTTGTAAAACTACATATTGTAAAGTAAAAACAAATGACATATTGCCGTTCAATTAAGTAATACATTTTTAAACAAACATTCTAATTCAATTAAATTATTATATTAGCCAAAATAAAAATTTAGTAAATCTATTAACAATAAAGATTAACAACAACATATAACACTAATATTACAATATTTACATTGATAATGAGTGCCCCTGGCAGGTTATTCGCTTGTCAGGCAGTAACATAGTGTGCTGCTAAGACACATGTCTCTGTGTCCTCCCCCCAACAGGACAGGTAGACTAGCTACATCAGAGAGGGTTTTGAAACCTTTACAAATTATTTCAAATTTAGGGAAATAACTCTCTGATTTTTTTAGATTTTGTCAGGAAGTGCAGCTCTGTTTCTGGTTCTGAAATGTTGCACTGATGGCACAGCCTTTACTCCACGGGGAGCCATGTATTTCTGTGTCTTCAGTTCTCAATGGTAAGGCTGTGATCACTGAGTCTATACATTGTCAAGGTTTTCCTGAGGTTTTGATCAGTAGCCATGGTCAGATAGTTTGCCATAGTGTACTGTCTGTTTAGGGCCAGATAGCACTGCATTTTGCTTTGTGCTTTTGTTTGTGTTTACCAATAGGTATTTTAGTTTTGTTTGAATTGTTTTATAATTTGGTATATTCTGATTGATTTAGGGGTTCTGGTCCGGTGGCTTCAGTGTAGAACACGTTTGTGAACTAATCCCCAGGACCAGTTGGATGAGCGATGCTTACTGTTGCTCAGCTCTTCAATTTTCTACAATTTAATAATTTAGCAGATGCTTTTATCCAAAGTACAAAGACATTCCCCTGCAACAACTTGGAGTTAAGTGTCTTGCCCAAGGACACAAAACATTTGGCAGAGTCGGGAATCAAACCGGCTTGACTCCCTAACCACTGAGCTATCTGACACCCATCTGACACTGTCTCTCCCTCCAATCTCATTCTGACTAGCAAAAGATGGAGATTGACTTTGAGTTATGCATCGTTAAGTACAAGTGCATCTTATAAAATCTCAGAACTTATTTTTTCTCTAATTTAATTCAAAATGGGAAGCCATATATTCTGGATTCGTTACACTTAAAGTGACGTATTTCAATCCTTTTTTGTAACCACAGTCAATGGTTCATAATAAAACTGTAAATGGTTCATAACAACACAGTTAAGATAATCTTAGCCACTGTTGACATTAACGTCAATGCTGCTAACAGTTCTGCCATCGTTTACCTTTTTCTTCTTCTAGTCCATGAAAATATCAAAGTCGGTAGCCTCTCCTCAGTTGCGACACCAGTGTTCAGGCAAAGACTGCAACTTGTGTCGCGAGCACGATGCACAAGTATAAATGGTTACGGCGCTCCCATGACGTGACTTTGGCGTGCGCCAGGTCAGGAATCTGTAGTATACTGTGCGCTTAAGGCTTACAGCTCATAAAAATAAACATATTCATTCACTCAATACTTGGTCGGTGCTCCGTTTGCACAAATAACTGCATCAATGTAGCATCTAGCATGGCATGGAGGCAATCAGCCTGTGGCACTGCTGAGGTGTTATGGAAGCCCAAGATGCTTTGATAGTGGCCTTCAGCTCATCTGTATTATTGGGTCTGGTGTCTCTCATTTTCCTCTTAAAAATATCTCATTGATTCTCTATGGTGTTCAGGTCAGGCGAGTTGGCTGGGTCAGCAAACCATGGTCAGCAAACCAGTTACCAATCGTTTTGGCACCGTGGGCAGGTGCCAAGTCCTGCTGGAAAAGGAGATCAGCATCTCCATGAAGCTTGTCAGCTGATGGAAACATTAGGTGCTCTAAAATCTCCTGGTAGATGGCAGCATTGACTCTGGACTTGATAAAACAGTGGAAAAACACCAGCAGATGACTTGGCACCCCAAAAGCAAACAACTTTTTCATGGAATTCAAAGGATTTTGAAGTATTAAATATAATGACTGTATTTAAGATTATTTTATTTCAGCAACAGCGGCAGTCGGTGGACCTTAATTGGGGAGGGCGTGCTCATGTTATGCTTGGGACCGGAGCAAATGGAACGGTCCGCAACACACCAAACCCATTGTACCGCTCCGTTTCCTCCAGACCAGACAGTAATATGAGCCAACGCCCCCAAATTAAGATCCACCGATCGCCGCTGTTCAGCAACATAGAATAGGCCTATTCAGGCAACATAATATTTCCATCATGAGCACATTCAGATCACCTTGTCCAACCACAGAAGACCTGTTATCAAGAGTTATACTGTAAAAAAATAAAATGACTGAAATGCTGCCAAAATTAGCACTGCTACATTTAATGATACTATAATAATAAATGCATCTGAATTGTATTCATGCTAATAATACTACACTTACTTAATTTCTTCTTCTTTATAACTTAATAACTTAATAACTGATAAATAACTTTGGCATCTTGTTTACATCTATATACCTATTACCAGGTGTTGTCCAGGTGGCCAAACACTGTAGTTGTGTTCATCCATTCAGGGTTTGTTGCTTAGCTGTACAGTCAGATCCCAGGAGGCAAGTGAGTCCTTCAGTCTCTGGGTGATTGCTTCCGCTGTGTGATCTTTCAAAAATAGACTGACTGTATTCATCTGTTTTGCAGCTTCGAGTAATTCATGCTGTTGAGAAGTGCGAAACAGTTTTCAACATGTTTGCAATCATGTCATGACACTTCGAGTATAGCTTTGGCAAAGCTGTTTGTGAGAAGGACTTTAGTGGTGGCTAAGTATATTTCGTCAAGTGTCTGCATTTAGGGCTCTTTTTTAACAATTCTTCTCCCATTCCCTTTTAGAGCCAGGCGCATTTGTACCTTTCGCGGATTTCTATTATGACGGCGGATTTGCACCGTATTTTTTTATTTGCTGTTAAAATAACTATGACATGCTGCGCCATTGACTTTAGACCAGCTTTTTGTTGGATCACTTTCCGATGCCTCAAGATAGCAATACACCCAGAATTTTCCTGAACACACCTTCCTGTTAGACCAGCACGCCCATGGGCGCAAATATGGGCACAGGTGCATTTGCTATTTAAACATTGCGGGCGCCTGACGGGAAATTGACAACTGCGTCGGTCTTAAACTAGCAAAGACACTAGCGTTCAGACTTTGCGCTGCTTTGTGCCGGGTGCAAGATAGGACCCTTAATGTTCGTAATTTTTCCGTAATCAATGACAACAATTATGGCCATAACACACGAGCTGGCTGCATTATTTGGAGAGGGAAGGTGATTTCTTACAAGAAAGCCTCTGATTGGCTGCTCCATTAAGGTTTGAAAAGACGTTGTCAAATCTGATTTGTTAATTTGCACTTTTTTAATTACTAAAAAGATTGGGAGGAAAGTATTAAAACAGTTTTACCAAAATCACCTATATTTAGCAAATATTCACAGTATAATAGCGGAATAACGGTGTCGGTGCTCAATACGTTTATTTTCGACCCACATAAACTGTTCTTTCGATTAAAGGAGCACATTTGTTTGGGTCCTGCATTAATGCATGCAACATCTTTATTGGTTAAAACAGACAATCATTCAAGTTTTACTGGTCAAAAAGACGACACAGGTATTGCCAAGCACAGCCGAGGGAGATGGAACGGTATATGACAGACATGGATTTTAACTTGAGATAAGCTAAAATTAAAGCAGGGAATGGACAAATATTGCGGACAAACATTTTAATACGAGACTATAAATTTAAATAGCAAAATTGAGCACTGACCCGAACGGGCAAGTGACTATCGTTGTTTACTGGCCCAATGTTACTTCTTATTGGTCCCGGGCCATCGGGCCATCGTTAATGTTGAACCCTGGTTGGACACAGCTACAGTACATCATGTTGTACAACAGAGACAGTTCTTCCTTTCACAGAGTACAGTTATGTAATCTGATCCAAATAAACATAAAAACAATTTATTCACTTTTTAACCATCTCCTCTCAATCGTTCAAGTCCAATTCCCCATGACCCTGTCTTGTTAGCAAATCCTCAGTCAGTGCAAGATGGTCGAGGGAGCTCACATGCTTCCTTTAACCACGTCTCTGAGCCATCCAATTCTTAACACACTGTTAATTTAGCTCAGAAGCCTTAAGTCAGTACATGCATTGAAAGATTACACATTCACCAACCATGCTTCAGAAATCAAACTCACAGGTGATTTATTTTCAAAAATTATACAGAAGAACAAATTCAATTGAATACACTTTTCTATGTTTATTATCGCTTTGATTTTAGTTTCAACTTGTTATTAATGTTATTACATTTGCCAGGAATTTGTTTGTCAATAACAAACCAACAGTGAATTTTGGTATGATCTATAATATGAAAACTGTTTAAAGTACTGTAACTTTATAATTTAGATTGTTTGTAATATTTACAACATAGCATTGTTGCATGTTATGGTAAAATGTATCTGAAATTAGAAGGTCACAGTGACTAATGGCAGATTGCTAATATTCATAATGATGTGCTTCTTTAGCTAGATATTCACTGTATCATACCTAATAGTCATATTGATGTGTTGCTTTAGCTAGCTATTCAATGTATCATACCTAATAGTCATATTGATGTGCTGCTTTAGCTAGCTATTCACTGTATCATACCTAATAGTCATATTGATGTGCTGCTTTAGCTAGCTATTCACTGTATCATACCTAATAATCATATTGATGTGCTGCTTTAGCTAGCTTTTCACAGTACCATACCTAATAGTCATATTGATGGGCTGCTTTAGCTAGCTATTCACTGTATCATACCTAATATTCATATTGATGGGCTGCTTTAGCTAGCTATTCACTGCATCATACCTAATTTTCATATTGATGGGCTGCTTTAGCTAGCTATTCACTGTATCATACCTCGAAACAGCACCGTTATCTTGTTTACATTTTATACATTCAGATAACGTCAACAAAGGTACAGTGCCTTGCGAAAGTATTCGGTCCCCTTGAACTTTTCGACCTTTTGCCACATTTCAGGCTTCAAACATAAAGATATAAAACTGTAATTTTTTGTGAAGAAGCAACAACAAGTGGGACACAATCATGAAGTGGAAAGAAATGTATTGGATATTTCAAACTTTTTTAACAAATAAAAAACTGACAAACTCTCTCCAGAAGTTCAGTGAGGATCTCTGAATAATCCAATGTTGACCTTAATGACTAATGATGATAAATAGAATCCACCTGTGTGTAATCAAGTCTCCGTATAAATGTACCTGCTCTGTGATAGCCTCAGATGTCCGTTGAAAACACAGAGAGCATCATGAAGAACACGGAACACACCAGGCAGGTCCGAGATACTGTTGTGGAGAAGTTTAAAGCCGGATTTGGATACAGAAAGATTTCCCAAGCTTTAAACATCCCAAGGAGCACTGTGCAAGTAGTGTTGGGTACTGTTCGCATTTGAATCTATACCAGTACCAATACCAATACCTTGAATTCGATACCGATACCCAACGGTAATTATTTCGGTACTTAGAAAATCTAAAGAGATGTGGCTAAAGGTGGCAGCACATAAAATATACATATGTTTATACATTAAAGTCTTATTGCTTAATTGATTACAGTTATGCTTGATGTTGGCTTGTTAGCTAAGCTGATACACAGCCGAATACTGTTATGATGATGAACGTTAAATAACATGAGTCGTCGACATGTCCTAAACTGTGTGAAAAATACGCTATTAAAATGCTTATGATAATGATGCTATAATGATAAAGTAATGAAAAAGCCCACTTATCTCCAACAACAATTTATCCAACTACTGTATGTATTATTTTACCTGAAGATGACAATGAATGTGATGTTATGCTGGCTCCCCTGAAGTTTTTTCCCTGGAGGGCTCAACGTCTTCGGAGCTATCATTGATAGCTGCGGGCAATTTTAATTAAGTTTCTATTTACATATCACGTCGCAAATATTACAACGAGTTGTCTGTTTGAGGAGGTGTTTCCTTAGGTTTGACGTGTTGCCATGCTAGCTTTCTATATCACATTGCAAATATTACAACGAGTGTTGTCTCTGGCTGTATCAATTTTAGAAAAGTGTAGCCACACTTCTGACCGCTTTCGGCTCCAATATCATACAACTGCAGCCACTGAAGTATCTAATTATTAATCAAAGAAAGAAAGACATGAGCATTGTAAAAAGAGCAAATTAAGACTCTGCCATTTCGAGACAGAATCTGGTGTTTAATCCATGGTAAAATAGGACAAAGACAACCTCAATTTACAAGAACATTACATTATATTCCTCACTAAAACCCTCCTACTATTTCCTGATTCGCTGACTCCCCTGGCATCTTCTCTTAATCCTAAAACCAAAC
>JACXGM010010995.1:0-25612 GCA_016801145.1 Umbra pygmaea | reverse complement strand
CCCAGCTAGCATAGAGCTGGCGGGACACAGGTGGACCAGCAGAGGCAGAGCTGGTGGTCCGCCAGGCGGTTTGCTCATCGTTTAACCAGCGGTCCACTGGCGGCCAAGAGGTCCACCGGCAGGTGAACAGCGTTTTAGACCTTGAAAAACAGTCTAAAGTAAAAAAAGAGAAGCTTTTTTCTTTAATATATATTTTAGAACTGAATTCAATTTTGAGTTATAAAATAAACTTAACTGTGTGTGTATTGCATTTGAATGTTGTTGTAACCAAATTTGTAAACAGTTTAAAATATTTTTCATTAGATAGATACCTAGAACATAAGCCTAGCCTAGGATATAGCCCGTATACGCAGCCCTGGAACAACAGTATGAGTGCGTAGGATTCCCAGAGGACCTCTGTCTAAAACTCTGCTCACCCGCCGGAAGACCGCTCATTCGCCAACACTCCCACTGGCGGACCGCCCGTTAAATGATGAGCAAAAAGTTAGCGGACCATCAGCTGTAACCGCCGGTGGTCCGCCAGCTCCATGTTTGCTGGGTTAGTTTTAACCCTGAAATGGCACACCTGATTAAATTAGTCAAAGGCTTAATGTGTAGTTGACTAATTGAACCAGTTGTGTCATTTCAGGTTGAAAACAAAAATATGGCCTCTCTGGGGTGCCCTGAGGAGAGGGTTGGGAACCACTGGACTAAGCTAACCGCTTATTTTCACCACTCACGCATCATATTGTCGCCCTTTTCTCTCTCCTGTCTCTTTTTTCGTTCTGTTCGTTCTATGAAACCCAATTTTTCTTTAGTAAGCTGAGCCATCATTTGTGCTCCACCAGTACTACTGGCAATTCACTGCTAGGGCTAGGGTAGTAAGTACCTATTCGCACCTGGTTTGGGGACAGAACCGAACCATTTCATGTAAAGGGGAGGTGCTCATTGTGCAATACAGACGCACTTTGGATGTTTACTTTATGCTAAAATCAAGAAACGGAAATTGGATAGGTGGGTCAGTGTGCCTAGAGAATATGGTTTCAGCATTAATAACGCAAAATGTACTATAGTAGTATAAAAAAGGCAATTTTACTGTATTAAAGCTTGACCATTGATAAATAAATATTTTCAAATAAACAATATAGCCTCAGCTTATTTATTTTTAATTAACGAATGACATTTGATATACATTTAAAAACATAAATGACGCTTCAAGTCGAATTACAGCTGCATGCGCAATAGGGAGCCTGCCACCTGTGTGACGTGAAATAAGAAACCTGCATCTTGTCAAAAATGGGTGTATTGGGGAGGGGGTGGGGAGAGGTTGAGTGAGTAGGAGAACCAACAGGTCACTGTTCAGATGACTCTTCATGTGACTATCTCTAGCACGTTATAATCATTGTTTTTAATCTGAAAACGCGGTTTATTGTTGGCCTTTGTACACAAGAGGAGTAGCACGGTATAGTCGCGTAACGTAGCCAGTTGGGCTGAGCAGTGTGAACTGTAGAATTGTTCCGTTGACTCAGATGTGGCCCGTCTGAAATTTACGCGCAACTCTCCATTTATGCGCAACAATTTTTCAAAGGCTATAGTGGTTGACTTCAAATGTACAGTAATGAATAATGGCAATAGGGGTGCCAATTCGATGTAAGGATTTATCATTTATTGCAAGTTTTGCACCATAGAGATGGATACTTTTTTCAGGAAAAAGAGGATATTCAAAACCCTTCTGAGCTTGTCTCTATTTTTGGCGTCTGTATTGATGATTCAAAAGTTAAAGCTTGTGGATAACAGTAAAGATGACACGGAGATTAAAAACATGCGAGACGCCGGCTGGTGTGGAACTGAGTGTGACTTATACAAAGGGAAAGCCATATCGAAAAGCAGTTTGGGAAACTATTCGGTGCCTGTTCTTGGTGATGATTTGGATGCGCTACGACTGACCGCCTCTAACGCTACTGTGGCTACTTGGGATGTGCACGTAATGAACTGCAGTGAAGATTCAACAGTTAGGAAAAATGATTGGTTTCGACGTTTGGATCCAATGTTCCACCAGTTTGTGTTGCACAGACATTGTCGGTATTTCCCAATGTTAATAAACCACCCTGATAAGTGTACTGGAGACGTACACTTGCTCATGGTGGTGAAATCCGTTATAGAGCAACATGATAGGCGAGAGGTCGTGCGTAATACATGGGGTAGGGAACAGACGATTAATGGTAAGAGACTTAAAACGTTGTTTCTTCTAGGAAGCCCTACAAATGGCAAAGACACGAAAAACCTTCAAAAGTTGATTGAATATGAGGACATGATATTTGGAGACATCCTACAATGGGATTTTATGGACACATTTTTCAACCTCACATTGAAAGAGGTGAACTTTCTTAAATGGTTTGATATTCACTGTTCCAGTGCCAAGTTTATATTCAAAGGGGATGACGACGTTTTCGTGAATACCAACAATTTATTGGAACTTATTGATTTTAAAACTGAGGAACGCAAAGTGATCAACCTATTTGTTGGGGACACCATCTCCAAAGCCATCCCTATCAGAAATCGTCAAAGTAAATACTACATCCCCAAAGAGCTGTTCGACAAACCTTACCCACCTTATGTTGGTGGTGGTGGGTTTATAATGTCTTCACAATTAGCTCGCAGACTGTTCGTGGTTTCAGAGGACTTGGAGCTTTATCCCATTGATGATGTTTTTCTAGGAATGTGCCTACAGAAGCTGCACTTGGCTCCTGAGTTGCACCCAGGTTTCCGGACATTTGGCATCATGAAACGTAGAGTGAGCCCCATGAACAGTGAACCGTGCTTTTTCAAAAACCTAATCGTGGTCCATAAACTCAGTCCGCAGGAACTGCTGCGGATGTGGGATGTGGTTGAGAACAAAGAGCTTGTTTGCGCTAAAAGGACTGGATCATGATTGTCAAGCTAAAGCTCATTGGTATGGAGGACCAAGTCTGCCAAAATAAGAAATAAATAAATAAATGTATGCATCAATAAAAATATTTATACATAAAAATATACATAAAAATAGACAAATATGAAATTATACATTTATTAATCAATATTATTTCCCTATTTATTTATTTCCGTGATCATTTATTTCAGTTTTTATACATTTTTATATTAATTTATTTCCATATTGTTTTATTTCTGTATTTATTTATTTCCGTATATATTTTATTTCTGTATTTCCAGATCCTTAAGCTAATGAGGAGGCTGTCAATCAAAGCTTGTCACGTTGTCACTTTTTTCCCATTGGTTGATGGTATCAGAGTGTGAAGATCGATTGTACATGCCTAGATTACTACATTAGTAAGCTTCATACACAAACCATCATCAAACTGAACGATTAAGTCCCGCCCTCTCATTAGCTTAAGGATGTAGAAATACGGAAATAAATATATACGGAAATAAATAAATACAGAAATAAAAGAATATGGAAATAAATGAATATAAAAATAAATAAATACAGAAATAAATCATCACAGAAATAAATAAATAGGGAAATATTATTGATTAATAAATAATTTTATATTTGTATATTTTTATGTATATCTTAATGTATAGATATTTTCATTGATGCATATATTTATTTATTTCTTATTTCGGCAGACTTGGTCCTCCATACATTGGGGCTCAAATATTATCAAATTTATTTGAATTGAAGCATTTAATTGTTATATTTAAATTATGAACACTGCTGTCACTAAGAAAATGTGAAAACATTCATGGAAATAAATATACAGTATTTTAACAATACTGAATGACAGTTGAGGCTTTACATATATCCTTATTGTAGTGTAAAGATCTAGGTAGACCCAATCCCAACACTTAAAAATTTTAAACAGTGGCAGGTAATGTTTGAAGTTAAGACCACACATGGGCTGAGCATTCCATTAGACACAACCCAGGCTGCAGCCTCTCTCCCTGGGGTGCAATAGAATTTATATCGAAACACAAACACATAAATACATATACAAAATAGCACATACTTTCTAAAATACCATTCTATAAAGTATTGTCTATGTGTTTCTGCATAGTCAGTTCTGATTATATTGTAAATGTACCTGTAGTGGCAAAAAGCTTAATCAGAGAGCTATTTAAAATGATGACATTGTCATGTCTCAGCCTTAACAATGGGAGTCCATTTCCTGAATGTGCTGAGGACTGTTAAATCCATAGAAACCTATTCTAGACAAGGGGTAAGTTAGCCCTATTCATTTCTTTCTAGTTTTGTGTACTTAAGGCTCTATTTAATACTAAACAAAGTTGGGATAGACTACCCTGGACCTGTGTTCCTACAGACACTTCATGTTTTAGTTTGACTCAACCTGGAAGACCAGGTGTGTTGTATTTAGGTAATCACTAAAATTATAATTTAACTAATTTCTGTAGCTCAGCGATGCTGTCCTGAATGAACATATGCTACCTGTGGAACTAAAGGCGTTGGTGGCCTATTCCTGAAAGAGATCCTCCCAGCTACTTTTTTCGACTTCAGGCCTATGAAGCAATAATGTCACATCTGTTATTGGTCCAAGTTGTGATAGCTGTTTACTCAACAACTCTGACAAAGACGAATACTGAAAACATATATTAATATGTGTGCATGGCTTATGTTAATATAAAATGAACCACTTTTTCTGCCAACTCTGTAAAAACATCAACATTCAGCACCAAACATTATTTTTATAATACAGTTTAGTGCCTTTGACTTTTCAGAATAGAAGCTGAACTGTCAAAAGTTTTAGATTACAGGAATATATAATTTGTTAGATTTTTCCTATCAGATTCTAGAACACGTATTTATTTATATTTTGAGAGTCACAACTTGTTTTTGGTTTGATGATTGCAACAGATTTAATAAATATGTAGTTTTACTGTAGCTGAGTGCTGTGTAACAATTATTGGATGGATATGAGACAAGATAATTGTTGGTGTAAATTAATTGCAATAGTTGCCTTTGAAATATCAATTTCACACAAACTACAGAAAAAGCAACATCTGCACTGTTAGATCTTCAATCTTTATTTAATCAAACATTTACTTGGTCAATATTTGCACAAAATGTTTTTTAAATCAAAAGTGCATCTACAGTCAGTACTGATTGATAACTACACAGGGAAAATATTAACCAGTAATTTTGTGAATATAAAGCAAATCTGAATAACCCAAAAATATTTAAATACCAGTACAAGTGTTTTATACTCAAGCCAATTGCAAGATAGACAAACTATGGAGAATAATCATCATATAAAGGATGCATTTTGCAATGGATCTAGAATGAATTAAAGTGTAGTGAGTGCTTTTTTCGTGTCATCAACCATTCATAAAAATTTGATGTGTGTGAAAAGGACCACTCATCAGGAGACTTAGCATTAACACACCATCAACAGCTACCATAGTGGTCATCTGTTTGATTGGGTTGGTAAACACAAAGTAATGGAAATTGTGGTTTAATATACATTTATTATACATGTAATACAGCTCTGGAGAAAAATGTAGAAACCATTGCAAATTCATCAGTGTCTTTGGTTTTACTATTGACTGGTATGTGTTTGGTAAAAAGAAAATGTTTGTTTTATTCCATAAACTATTGACAACATTTCTATCAAATCCCCAAATATTACAATTCAGAGCATTTATTTGCAGAAAATGACAACGGGTCAAAATAACAAAACAGATGCAGTGTCGTCAGACCTCAAAATGCAGAGAGAATAAGTTCATTTTCATTTACAAACAACACAATACTAATGTGTTAACTTGGGAAGAGTTCAGAAATCAATATTTGGTGGAATAATAATAACTGTATACTAATAATAATTGGATTTCATGTGTCTTGGCATGCTGTCCACCAGTCTTTCATATTGATGTTGGGTGACCTGATGCCACTTCTGGAGCAAAAATTCAGTTCAGTTTGATGATGGTTTGTGACCATCCATCTTACTCTTGATCACAGTCCAGAGGAGTTGATTTAAGACAAATTAGCAGGGGTCACTTAATTTTGTCCAGAGCGTTATATGTTACAGCTATCAAAGTTAAAGGTACAATATGTAGTTTTCCAAAACAATAACAAAAGACATACTTTGCATTAAAAAAGCAAACATCACTATACCTATATTATAAATATTCTTAGTTGTGTACTTACATCCTAAATGTTTCCACCAACTTTAAAACCCAGAGAAATTTGTAATATAATTAAAATTTTGTCTTCCGTCAATGGCGTCATATAACCTTTGACTGCTCTAGTTGCTCTAAGTTCCAGGGAACCACCAAACATAACGTGAATAAAGTTATAATATTTTTAACAATACATTACTTTGTCAGTGAACATTTTTTCTGCTGGAGACGCTAGATTGGAAGGTTGTCATTGACAATGATAACAAAACCCATGATCCCACGCTACTTCCCGACTTCATCCAAGCACATCTTTTGTTATTTTGCTAGCGGCCAAAAACTTGATTGAAAGACATGCAAAGAGAAATGTAAACAGGCAATTCGTTAAGATTGCTGTAACATAAATCTAAAATAGGCTGTTTAAATTGTTTGAAACATTTTTATGATAAATAAACATCAACATTTTAAATTTAACATAAATGAGGAGTGCACTTACTTATTGGTACTAATGAAAACACAAACAACTAAACAGTAAAAAGGGAGAAAATAAAACACCAAAGAGTTAAGAGTAAGAAAATACTTAATCTAACACAGCTTTCAGCAATTAGGTTTAATGTAAATAATAATATGTAAAATAAATAATACAATAACAAATTAATATATTGCAATAATGTTAATTGTTCCTGCCCTCTCATATTAGAATATTACAATGCAGTGTAGAAGTATTCAGACAGTAACAAAATGTTGTCTTGGCTCTGTACTCCAGCACCTTGGATTTTAAATGAAACAATAACTAAACGGTTAAAGTGCTGCCTGTCAAAATGAATTTGAAAGCAGTTACATCCATGAACTGTGTACAGTGCAGGGATTACAGCCCTTATACATAGTGCCCCCATTTTAGGAGACCAAAAGTAATACGACAAACATAACGACGGATGGTCGTCATATTTCGTACGGAGGAAGGAGGGTTTTTAATACTGTTCGTTCAGTACCCTGGTTATTCAGGGACAGTTGAGCATTAGTTCACCGTTTGGCTGGAGTGATTCGGTTGGTTTTGGGTGCTAATGCAGGGATCCTGCTCCCTTTGCCCATGTCTCTCTCCCTACCCCTGACTGACCACGCCTGCTTCAGCTTAGCCACACTGCCAGGCGTCCCTGTACCCAGAAGAGAGAGAAGAGAATGTCATTCCATCACCACCATGAGGAAGTACAGTATGTTCCCACTCTATGCAGCTGTTGAGCAATTCCATACCAGGAAAGCCCAAATCAATTTTTGGTATGTCATTGTTCTGCCGATTCTCACGGAGAAACTTCAGTGGAAAGAAGGAAATAAGGTTTAACAAGAAAACAATGACAAAAGTGACCCCCTAGTAATTATTACAGTAGCAACATGTGTTTAAATACATTGGTAAATAATCAGGCATTATTTGGGTCAGCCCTACTCAATATAAATCTGACTAATATTTACTTTTCATTAGATAGCAGTTGTCAACACACATGTTGACAAACCACAAAAACATATGACCAAGTTGATTGTGAAAAATATGCAAAAATTAAAAACAAAATCTCATGAGGCTAATACTTTTTCATGCCACTGGATTCTTTTTAACACAAACAGACAAACTCTGATGTTATTGTTGAATTGCAACACATACTGCACATGTAACCTGCAAAGGCCAGAAGTTGTACTGCTGACTGCGTGTTTGTGAGCTTGTGTGTGTTTACATACAGTATATACAGTTGTATGCAAACATTTGGGCACCTGTGGAGAAAAATTATGTTACAATGAATCTTTTTGAATCTGACCTCTACATGGTACAATGGGAAACATGCCACCTTTATAAAACATTTAATACAGGATTTTGATTTATTTGCATGGATTATAGATTCAAAATAATAAACAAATTCACCATGACACATGCAAAAGTGTGGGCACACTTGTGGACCATTCTTAAAAGAATATTTAATCCAAACTAAATTTTCACATGCATTCCTAGTCAATTCACCATGCCAACAGTGTAGAAATATTATAACTTTGCATGTAGTTACATCCTAGATACTGCAAAAATGTGTCTGTTACAGTGCTGCACATTTGCATCAAATGACACATCCACGCTCTGGTTTTAACTTCCTGGTTATAACACCCCAATCATTTATGCCAGTATTTATTCCAGTATTTACAACAGGGTGCAAGTACATGCAAGAGGGTTTGTCAAGATAACTGTGGGTGTGTATTTCAATTTATTTAGCTACAGAGGATAGATAGATAATAGCACATTTGTAATTCCAAATAACTTTATCTACAGTGATATCTAACTAAAAGAAAAGGCAACTGGGACCAAAACATGAAATTAGCACTTCTTGACTGATCAGGACATGAAAAGCAAGTTTTCTGCACTCACGTCATTTTGAAATGCAAGTTTATACAGATGGTAATGTTAGATTAAAAATATGCAATTGAACGAGGGTCCGATAGGCAGTGGTTTGAGCCTGACTTTGGCTTTTCAGACTTTGACAGACCACCAGCATAAGGGAGTGCAATTTGGCATAGCGCTGTTCGGTATTTGACATACACTCACCTAAAGGATTATTAGGAACACCTGGTCAATTTCTCCTTAATGCAATAATCTACTCAACCAATCACATGGCAGTTGCTTCAATGCATTTAGGGGTGTGGTCCTGGTCAAGACAATCTCCTGAACTCCAAACTGAATGTCAGAATGGGAAAGACTGGTGATTTTGCAATTTTGAGCGTGGCATGGTTGTTGGTGACAGACGGGCCGGTCTGAGTATTTCACAATCTGCTCAGTTACTGGGATTTTCACGCACAACCATTTCTAGGGTTAACAAAGAATGGTGTGAAAAGGGAAAAACATCCAGTATGCGGCAGTCCTGTGGGCGAAAATGCCTTGTTGATGCTAGAGGTCAGAGGAGAATGGGCAGACTGCTTCAAGCTGATAGAAGGGCAACTTTGACTGAAATATCCACTCGTTACAACTGAGGTATGCAGCAAAGCATTTGTGAAGCCACAACACGCAAAACCTTGAGGCAGATGGGCTATAATAGCAGAAGACCCCACCGGGTACCACTCATCTCCACTACAAATAGGAAAAAGAGGCTACAATTTGCAAGAGCACACCAAAATTGGACAGTTGAAGACTGGAAAAATGTTGCCTGGTCTGATGAGTCTCGATATCTGTTGAGACATTCAGATGGTAGAGTCAGAATTTGGCGTAAACAGAATGAGAACATGGATCCATCATGCCTTGTTATGTTCTCTTAGTGCCAATTGGGCATTGTTTAAATGCCACGGCCTACCTGAGCATTGTTTCTGACTATTTCCATCCCTTTATGGCCACCATGTACTCATCCTCTGACGGCTACTTCCAGCAGGATAATGCACCATGTCACAAAGCTCGATTAATTTCAAATTGGTTTCTTGAACATGACAATGAGTTCACTGTACTAAAATGGCCCCCACAGTCACCAGATCTCAACCCAATAGAGCATCTTTGGGATGTGGTGGAATGGGAGCTTCGTGCCCTGGATGTGCATTCCACAAATCTCCATCAACTGCAAGATGCTATCCTATCAATATGGGCCAGCATTTCTAAAGAATGCTTTCAGCACCTTGTTGAATCAATGCCACGTAGAATTGAGGCAGTTCTGAAGGCGAAAGGGGGTCAAACACAGTATTAGTATGGTGTTCCTAATAATCCTTTAGGTGAGTGTAGATAAGTCATATTATGTACCATACCTCGTCGCTCTCTAGCAACCCCCTGTGTGCAGATTGGGTACCTGTGAATTCAATCGCACAAGTATAGTTGGTGAATGTAATCATCCTGTACATGAGCTGACTAAAGGTTTCCTTGTTGGATGAGCAGTGTGAAAAGAATCTGCGGCTCGGCGACATGTGGTTGGCTGAACCATGTGAGCGCCCTTCACCATCCCACATCTGTCAAGGGGGGGCTTGCCGAGCTGCCGACATAGCAGGGTTAGGGGGGAAGAATTTGAAAAGAACAATTGAGATGGGAGAAAATGGAGAAGCCCCTCACTGCAGTGTGCAATTCGGGGTGTGCCTCAATGTGGGAGGAGTCAAACGTCTATGCAGTGTGCACTTACCATCACCTAATCCTAAACTTAACCATTACAACACATGTGCTGGTAACACTTTATATCATATTTTTTCCCCATCTCCTAATCCTAACCTTAACCATTTCAACACATACTACATTTCTTCCCATCTCCTAATCCTAACCTTAACCATTACAACGCATGTGCTGGTTGTAAAGAAATGGTGGGTGGGGTTAAACGTGGGAGGAGTCAAACGTTTGACTCCGACCACATTGAGCCCAACCCCAAAACAAAGAACCCTTGTACAGCACAATGCATAGACGTTTGACTCCACCCACATTGAGGCACACCCTGAATTGCACACTGCAGTGAGGGGTACTTGAGAAAATGGGGGAAAATGTATATGCAATATATGTCAGTGGTGCAGCACCAACCCACAGACCTTGTTCAAGTTTGTTGGGCCTTGTTGCTTTAATAGTATTAATAGTTAAGAAAGCATCAAATAATTTACAGTGAAGGGAGTCTGTGAAAAACCTTGGATATTTAGACTCGAGTGGGCCTGTATAAATGTTTTATTTTCATTTATTGCTTTTTCAATTTCAGTTGATGTAGTTGTGGAAATTCACTCAAATAGAGATACAATTAATTAATGTGTCAAGTATAGGTTTTTATCATCAATGGGTACCCAAACTTTTGCAAACACTATTACACTTATGTTTAATATTTTGAATCTATGGAAAATGCTAATAAATATATTTCCTGTATAAACACGTGCAGAAGGGTGTCATGTTTCACTTTGTACCATGCAGAGGTCAGGTCAACTTCTGTTGATAAAGAGTTATTGTAACAGATTTGATTTATTTGCATACAACTATGCATATCTGACAGCAAATAGGAAAAATGGAACAGGTAGTCATTCAAAACAACCAACACTTTCAGTGAAAGTGTCAAAACGAATTAAATACAGTCATGTATTAGTGATACAAATGGAGCTGTATGTGCTACATCTGCTACAAACTATTGCTTGAACACATACTGATAATTCACATGCACTAATTGGTTTTGCCTTCTGAAAGCATTACTGGCTTGTTCAGTTTTACTGAAGTCACAAAAATGCTAACATTATTTACTATGCTCCAAATGGGGCGTTAGGTAAGGGGGAGGATGAATGACTTACCTTGTGCCTGCTGGGCTCGCTGAGATACCACAGTCTTCCTTGAGTTCTGTTTACAGCGGTCTCTGCCCGTGAGGTGTGCCTTCCAGGCCTGTAACACAAAGAGCAAGTCAGTCTGCTGCTGCCCTACTAGTCCCATGGCTCTCTCGCCCTCTCAGTGCCTGCATCTCTCCCCGGTGCCGCACTGTGGGCCGGTGTCAGCGCCCTGTAGGCTAAGGGAGCTCCAACACTGGGGCCTTTCATCTGGCTGGCCAGGTGAGGGCCTGAGCCGCAGAAGTTCAACTGCTATTGAGAGTTCTTCTTGCTCAAGCTAAGAAAGAGAAGTGTGTGAGAGGTGAGGGGAAATTAATGTGGCAACGCTGCTTGAGGCCTTCCTGAAAATGTGCCTCCTCAATGCTTCTCAAGGAGGACACTGTACATGCATTAAGAGCTCCTTCTCAAGGAGGACACTGTACATGCGCTAAGAGCTCCTTCTCAAGGAGGACACTGTACATGCGTTAAGAGCTCCTTCTCAAGGAGGACACTGTACATGCGTTAAGAGCTCCTTCTCAAGGAGGACACTGTACATGCGTTAAGAGCTCCTTCTCAAGGAGGACACTGTACATGCGTTAAGAGCTCCTTCTCAAGGAGGACACTGTACATGCGTTAAGAGCTCCTTCTCACGGAGGACACTGTACATGCGTTAAGAGCTCCTTCTCAAGGAGGACACTGTACATGCGTTAAGAGCTCCTTCGTCATTAGAAGTGCATTTTCAATCTTCGTCTGACTGCAATAAAGACAGAGGTAAAAAAACATACTTTTTGGAATCATAGTACACTTTCATAAAAACACTAACATTTCCTTATTCATTTATTTACAACTAATGATCCTTTCTGTTCCATATCGAAAATCATATTTTCAGATACTTAAAATCTTCAAATGGGTAAGATGGTTTAGTTGACCTCATGACTCTAGTGCTCCAAAAAGTTCCAAAACTCAATCCTAATACAACAAAAGGAGGTAATGGAGTAAAGGCATATTTAAGGTTTAATTTGTTGTGACTCTGACTGTGACTGGCTCAAGTGAAAATGACAAAGGCCATGTTAGGCAGTAATGTTATCTCACCTCCTCCCCGGGCATGAAGTTGTTGTGACACAAAGGACAGTGGTTGAAGCTGTTGCCTGAGGTAGGAGCTGAAAGCAAAGAGAAACACGAGTAACACTACTGAGCACAGAACTCCTGAATGTCCACTGAACATTACTGATGGCATCATTTGGACATGTACATCATGGCTATGTGGCATGACGTACACTGAATAAGGATATAGTAGCTCGAGTGTCTCTGAGGTTCACCTGATAGATTATAGGTTTTATGAGGACATGATCATATTAGAACAAGGGTTGATACCACCCAATATATGGCTTGAATTTAAATGAAGATGACCCCAACTCTGGCATTGGCAAGTGTCATTCTAAATACAAAACACAATTAGGAAATCAGCTCTGTTAATTTTGTCATTGCATTAACCTTATTAGCCAAACAAAAAAAGTTTACCTCCTGCACACTGATTTTGAATTGCTACAAAATGCACTAGTAGACCTCAGGCTTGTGATAGATCTAAGTATATGCTGTTCTCTAGATCCTATAATCTATGATTGGTAATCCTAAAATGAATTTCTCCTGAATGTTCTTGTTTAGAACGGGTCCCTACATATAAATACCTGGGAATTTGGTTACATGATAATCTCTCTACATGTGTTAGTGAGCTGGTGAGAAAACTGAAATTGAGAATATTTTTTAATAGAAATAAATAATGTCTTTATCACAGCATAGGAAGGAAATTGTACAGGCCACTTTTATGTCAGTGCTTGATTATGGTGATGTACTTCATATGCAAAGGTCAACTTCAGCTTTGAAACATTTAGATGCAGTGTATCATGCAGCAATATTCTTTATTACTGGAGCAAAATCTAGCACACATTACTATCTGATGCATACACTTCAGTGGGCTGGGATTCCTTGACTTTTAGAAGGTCCAGACATTGGCTGATGTTTGATTATAAGGCTTTAATACAGAAACTTGGATGGATAATTTTCCTCAATGAACAAATTACCAAGTATATTTTTTTCTTATTGTTTAATTGGGTTCTCTTCATCTACTTTTAGGATTTGTGTGAAAATCTGTTGAAGTTTTAGGTCATAGTTATGCAGAAATATAAAAAATTCTAAAGGGTTCAGTAGCTTTCAAGCACCCCTGTATCTGACTCGGTCATAGGACCTGTTGGTGCTAGAGATTCCATGGGTTTACTCTGAGTTAGGTAAAACTGTGTTTGAATACCACACTCATGGAATGATATACAGAGCAAACCTAAGATAGAGGTTTTAGTGCCTGTACACCAGTTTGAATGTCTGTCACACAACCTTTTAACCATTAACTGTGAATGTGTATTTTAAAGTCTGTTTTTTTTTCAAATTTTGTGTTAAACTTTTTATTTAATTTATTGTATCTTTCACTTTTATTCTGTTGTAGTTTTTGATTGATGTTTTTATGTTGTTGTATCACAGGGCACAATTGTAAACAAGACCCTGGTCTCAGCTTGTTTTCCCTGTATAAATAAAGTTTAATTACTGAATCCAACCTAAACCTTTCGGTGCCTGAACTTTACCAAGCTTTATTGGAACTAGAATTCCAGTTGTGTGTTGTGGTCAGAGGAGAAAATTGGCATTTTTTGGTGACAAAAGCTGTATGCATACAAAGAAAAGCCCCCAATTCCTACAGTAAAATATGGTGGTGGATCATTACGGTAATGCTTGGGTGCTGTTTTACAAAAATGATGTGGGTATAGCCAACCCATTACAACTGGTAGAGAATGCGGGCTTGTCAAGGGTGAGACCAGTTTACCCCATATATGTTTTGAGGATGAGATTTATATTTGGAGTTTCCTTTTCTTTTAAACAGTGTAACTGCTGTGGAATGGGAGCAAAACTAATATGCCTGCTGGCTGCCTAATGCTCACAGGTTGACCAGAGACCGCAGGAGGAGGTCACCAGGCACCTCTTCGTCCCCAAAAAGAGGCCGGCAAACATCGAGGCCTGTCTGCTCAACATCGAGCAATTGGCCAAGTAGGAAGGATGGACACATGATGACTGGCTCCCTTGCTCACAGGAAAAGTGCAGATGGCCTACTTAGACCTGGACGAGGAAGTCACTGCAGACTAGACCAGACCTAGCAGTGAGAACCTTTCAAGATAACATCTCAACCCAAGGAGACACAATGAGATGGACTCGCCGAGGGTGCAATTGTTGGACCAGATTACACTGCATGGGGGGTAGCTGTATCGAGCAAGAGGCATTACACTTGTCATGGAGACCAGTGTCATTGATAAATGTCTACGCGAGTTGCATTAAACGGTGGGTCAAACAGGTCCCCAGACGTCAAATAATAGAAACATTCCATTTCACCGCTCAACCCAGCAGGCAGGCAGAACCCCTGACACTTCCGAGAAGTCTCCATGACAATGCTACCCCAGTCGCCCCCTCGCTGGTAACCACAGAAAGACCAATTGCACAGAGGAGGCATCGAGGAGGGACAATAGTGAAGGCACACATTCTAAATGGGGGTCAGTGCATGTAAGGCCAGAAGGAATTCAGAAGCAACCAAGGTCCTTCATGGGAGGAATACATGCACATGGCAACAGCATGGTCACCGATAGAACTGTTGCCTACATCTAAGTCAGCCAGTGAAGGTGGGGAGAGATAAAGAACCTGGGATATAGAGCAGCAAAAGGAGCTCATAGACGCAAGGCCTGGAGCAAGATGGGAGCAACCAATTGCAAGCCTAAGAAATGAAAAAATATTGATAGATTTGATGTGCTAGAGGCTGAGAGAGCCAGCGTAACACCCCCCCGGCAACAAAGTTGGGATGAACCTAAAAGGACCTCAAGCGCCAAAGAATATTGACCCTACACCATCAGCACACCCCAGTGGAGGTGGTAGGGCCAATGAGAGGACCCAGCTACTCATCGTTTGTGACAATGCACCCAACCCAGGGCAACTTTGCAGAAACAGCTGAGGAGACTGGACCCAGGATTGTTCCAGAGAAGATCTGTAACTGGCTCCGACTCGCAAGGTCAAACCTGACAGGGGAGGTGTGGGAGGGAATGGCATCCTGGGGCCTTGAGGACCCAGTGGGAACCCAGCCTGAGGGGTAAGTAGGGTAGAGATCATTTGACACACCTGATGTCTGGATTATCTCTAGGTTTCTTCCTGGGAAGCAACTTACTGGGGGGGTTTCCTAGCCACTGTGCTTCAATTCTGCATGGTTGCTTGCTATTTGGGGTTCTAGGCTGGGTGTCTGTAAAAGTACTTTGTGAAAACTGCTGTAAAAATTGCTTTTTCTTTTGCTGTCCTACTTTATCAACCTAGGGTGGAACGTATCGTCAAATGACTTCCTACAGAGAAGAGGACACAAACAACGCACTGCAAACAAGGAACAAATATTTACTCTTATCTAGGTATTGTGTTGGCATATCCTCTGTCTCCCTTTATTAAATTGCAGTACAGTAAAATCTAGGAATAGCCACTTATTTGCCAGTGTTTGTTTTGCGTTTGGAACATTATAAGACAGTTGGATTTTCCTTTACACATTTTAAATGGATTGCAGAACATTACTTTTATTTGGAATGAACACATTTTGCAAAAGAAAGAAGAAGAATCACTCAATTTATTCCTATAGAAATGGATGGTCTGCCCCAGTTTTATTCAACTGTTCTGTTTGAGTTTTTTGTTATGGCTAAAGCCAACTTGATTCACCACATGAAAGTTGGCTGTATGCTATACACTCACCTAAAGGATTATTAGGAACACCCGTTCAATGTTTTCTTAATGCAATGATCTACTCAACCAATCACATGGCAGTTGCTTCAATGCATTTAGGGGTATGGTCCTGGTCAAGACAATCTCCTGAACTCCAAACTGAATGTCAGAATGGGAAAGAAAGGAGATTTAAGCAATTTTGAGCGTAGCATGGTTGTTGGTGCCAGACAGGCCGGTCTGAGTATTTCACAATCTGCTCAGTTACTGGGATTTTCACGCACAACCATTCCTAGGTTTACAAAGAATGGTGTGAAAAGGGAAAAACATCCAGTATGCGGCAGTCCTGTGGGCGAAAATGCCTTGTTGATGCTAGAAGTCAGAGGAGAATGGGCCGACTGCTTCAAGCTGATAGAAGGGCAAATTTGACTGAAATAACCACTCGTTACAACCGAGGTATTCAGCAAAGCATTTGTGAAGCCACAACATGCACAACCTTGAGGCAGATGGGCTACAACAGCAGAAGACCCCACCAGGTACCACTCATCTCCACTACAAATAGGAAAAAGAAGGTACAATTTGCAAGAGCTCACCAAAATTGGACAGTTGAAGACTGGAAAAATGTTGCCTGGTCTGATGAGTCTCGATATCTGTTGAGACATTCAGATGGTTGAGTCAGAATTTGGCGTAAACAGAATGAGAACATGGATCCATCATGCCTTGTTACCACTGTGCAGGCTGGGGGTGGTGGTGTAATGGTTTGGGGGATGTTTTGTTGGCACACTTTAAGCCCCTTAGTGTTAAATGGGCATCGGTCAAATGCCACGTCCTACCTGAGCATTATTTCTGACCATGTCCATCCTTTTATGGCCACTATGTACCCATACTCTGACGGCTACTTCCAGCAGGATAATGTCACAAAGCTCAAATCATTTCAAATTGGTTTCTGGCCAAGATAAAAGCGTCAAGGTACAGACAACAAGAAGTTACACATAAAATTACAAGACAAGAAGTGCACAATAAATAGTAAAAACAGAGAATAAAACAGTGAATGTACAATAAATAATAGTGTGCAGGTCAAACAATAAGGCAATTGTACAAGTAGTGCAACAGATGTCGATACAAGGAGGTAGATGTTTGGTGAATACAGTCGTGATACAGTTGGTGATAGTGTAATCATCCCACACATGATCTGATTAAAGGCTTCCGTGTTGGATGAGTGTGAAAAGAATCAATCGGCGACATGTGGTTCAATTGGGCGGGGAGAAAAATCTCAAAAATGTATAAATAAAAATTAATTGAAAAACATATATCGACAAAATGTAAAAGCAGTGGAGCAGTACAACATGTTACTTCTAACTTTTAATCCATTCATTATTTAAGAAACACTACACAGCAAACACATGAGTTGTGTTTTATGTGTCAAACATATTTGCTGGTAAAACATCTGAATTATATATTTCTACATACCTGCCAGTGACTGATTCACCCCCAAAAACGTTTGAGTCCCTGTTGTATATTTATGTGATGGCACTTTTTAATTGGTTCTTTCTAAAACAAATAAATTGGATATTTATCTTAATGGCTTCAATTCCTTGGCAGATGGCCTTGGTACCCTTGCAAAAATCACAAAATATGATACAAGTTTGTCACAAAACGGTTAGACATTCCTGGGGTTTGACGTGCTGTCTTGCTGGTTCTTCATTATTGTAGACACAAGTAATCCTAATACTTGAAGCTAAAGACAATATTTTTTTTGCAATTTTGACGGTACAAAGTACACATTCTTACCTACTTGTCTGAAGGAGGTGCTTGGATTTTAACCAGTGATATAATGATTTTGGAATATATGAGGGGAGTTGTGGCCTACTTTCTGTCAAATGAGGTAATTTATCCCAGTGTTGTTGCAAGTAAAATGTGGTGACACTTCAGGACAGGCAACACAGTTGATTAATAATTCCATGTAGAGACAGCTTAATAATATACTCTTCCATGCGTAACTTGATTTAAATACAAATATGTACCTATTACGTTATTAAAGAGTGGTCAGTAGCCCTATAATGGCTGGCAACCGTAAATCTAAGAATTTCTCCCAGAATTTCTCCCAAATTACGTTCTCAGGAAACTATTTTGAAAACCTAAATTACGTTATATGCCAACATTATTAGGGTGTTTTTTTACGTTTGAACTGCACGTTTTGTTATTAGGCTATATTTGTACTTCAATTCCGTTGCTCCGGTACATTTCGTTTAGCGGATTTATGCGAGAACATTCCATACATTCCATAGCGTTCAAAATTATATTGCAACATTCACAGTTAAGGTTAGGTAGGAGGATAGTAACAGTTAAGGTTAGGCATGAGGTTACTAACGGTTAAGATTAGATATGACGTTACTGAGGTTAAGGTTAGAATCAAGGTTAGGGTTTACATTACAAAAACCGACAATCACCTGTCTGCATGACGAAAGCAATGTAGAACAAAACACACACAAAGTGCCGGTCTGGATTTGAACTCGCGAACACTGGCATGCAAGTCGCGGATTTATACGCCCATCCACCATCCCCGACCTCCGCCATAGCAAAAACTGTGCTATTTACATGCTACGTCATGATCTTCATATGTTCATATTGAACGTTATTCGAGTGTTCAATTTAGTTCCCTACAAACGTAATTGACCCTCTCATACGTTCATATTTCACATATTTCGGTTTTACAAAATAGTTCCCTCAGAACGTATTTAATGTGATTTAGGGCTGCTATAATATGACTTATCAAATTATAATAAAGTCCCCCATTAGCTACTAAGAAAGCCCTGATCAGTCGCTGACATGTGTATACCCAAGAAAATATCTTGCATCGCAACTGATACTTGACCAAACACAACTGCTTCATTTGGCAACTTGAATGGCTATGGCGCTTTGGTAATGATCTCACTTTTTGCCATCAAAAACTTCAATAGGATAATGTCAACACAGACTGAGCATTGGGTCATCAATGGGTTTTCAATAGTGCATTCTTAAAACGTTGTCTGAGAAAATGAACTGTGTTACATCCAAGAGGAACTCAAAACAAACAAACTATAAAAACAAGCTAATAATAATAATAATAATAATAATAAAGGCCTACTAACAATAATATTAATAATATTAAAAAATCTGCCATGCTACTCAGCATTAACAACAATGGATAAACATGTACCTGAATATAACTACCAGCTATAATATGTAAATATTTTTATTTATTTCACCTTTATTTAACCAGGTAGGTAGCCTGGAAAAATCCAGACCCAAATCCGGAGGATATAAGGTTCTGGCATCGAGTAATGAAAATGACCCAACTCGAGGGGCGGCACCAAACATGCATTTGAAAATCTTACTGTATGCAATTGGATAACACTACGACCTATCACCAGTGGTTTTTCGCTAAGCCCCTATGGCGGAGCTAACTGGTAAATAAAACTCTTGCCGTATCAGGTCGGCAAAACTGCAAAAACGTCCTTTAAAAAAAACAAAATGCCAAGTCTAACTCGTTCACTGTTGTGGCCAAAGCAGTTTGTGATTGGTGCAGCTCGGCTACAAGGGCATAGTTAATGAGCAGAATTACTCGGTGCCAGAGTAACTTGCTGATCAAATTCAAATTGTGCTCTTGCGAGAACTCTGGATTTTCAGGGTACCAGGTAGGCTGATTGAGAACATATTCTCATTTGGAATGGTGACCTGGCCAAGATAGAGTGAAATGGTTCAAGACAACATAAAGTTACAGATGAATTACATGTATGAACAAAAAAAGACAGCAGAATACGTCCAAGAAATGACGGACAAAGGATGTATGGGATTTTGGGGTGACCAGAAACATGTACCTGCGTGAGCACAGGCTGCGAGCAGTTGATTGCTATGGTGACAAGTGCATTTAGGTACGGTGGGTTTTGCATTGTAATGACTTGGGAGATTGGTTGATACCAGTGAGTCAGGCGCAGAGTGTCGTTGCGTTGGCCAGCCCCCTAGTGCATAGAGGTCACAGTGGTGGGTGTTATATGGGCCGTTAGTAACAAAACGGATGGCGCTGCAGTAGACTACATCTACTTTTCTCACTAGGGAGTTTGAAGCTGTTCTATAAATGACATCACAGAGTAGAATGGTCATTTTCACAAGGGCGTTTGGCAGGGGAATTGAAGGAGGCCTTATTGAGGAATAGGAAATCAATCCTAGATTACATTTTGGATTGAGATGGTTAATATTTGTCTGGAAGGAGAGTGAACAGTCACATTTGTAGGTGTCTACACATTCTAGTTCACACTCAGCCATAGTTGTGATGCTAGTCAGGCAAGTGGGTGCGGGGAGTGATTTGTTGAAGAGCATGCACTGACACAACGTGTCCGCAAACATCAGTAGCCTGTAGCCCTCTGTCAATCCTGCAACAGCAGGGCATAGAGGAAATGTCCTATTGGCTGTCAATAAAGAGATGAAGTACACAATTTCTCAGGGAAAGAGGTCCCGTTAGCATCAGAAGCAACTGCACTTCAAGAATTAAACTATGCTGCTCTGAAACTTAGGTCTGTGCAGCGCTCTGGAAATGCAACACCACAAGACAGCCTTTAGTAAGAACATAGGAGGAGCAACCTCCAGTCAGTCCAGCACCAGCCAATAAGATGACATCATTGAGCAGTATTCTTGGAAAAGGCAGCGCTCACATCCTACTCTCTCAATGATTTCATTGGTATAGATGATGATTGGCTTGGTGGAGAGAAATTGAGGATAGCTTTCTGGTCTTGGCCAACTTGTTTTAGTACATCAAGCAATACTGTTACCCGACGCTGCAGTCTATTCAAGCCAGAAGAAGCAAATATGCATGTGCTTCTAGCCTGAATAATGTAGGTAAAACACACACACAAAGAATAGTCTAAAACCTTCATAATTAAAAATTAATTTGTTTGAGATAATCGATTGCCTTTGATACAAATGTCTTATATTAATAAGCTTTTCACAATTTTCTTCCCTGAAGCTTTGCTTAGGTGAGAAGTAATAAGCAGTAACTTATTTCATTAAACTTTATATTATTTTCGATTATTTTATCTTGGAATCTTTTCCTCTTTTATTGTGACCTTCCAATGTGCTTATTTAGGCTATTAACAAATAGCTTTCTGGGTAAGGACACTATTACTGGCCTAGATTATTTCAATGGGCCTCTTGAGCATTAAAGAGTAGACTAGATACAGACGTAGCATGTCGAAATTGGGGATTAAAGAGTAGACTAGATACAGACATAGCAAGTCTGAAGTGTGCTCACGTAGCACGGTGTTCGTGGTTTGATTGGTCGAGTCTGTTTTTCTAAGATTGCGCTTGCTTGTATACGCGAACAGTACTATCTTTTTAATAAACTGTATGTACACTTACACATTTCTCAATGCTTTGGTTTGCATGTAGGGACGCTCATTATGCTATCTTGGTTCATTATGCTACCATGCTCAGTATGGTGCTATTTTGAGCCTTTATAGTGGTATTAAATAATAATAATATTAATAATAATTAATAATAATGAGTTAATTTTTTATAGTGCCTTTCAAGAACCCAAGGTCGCTTCACAAAATGAATAGCAATTTAGCTACATTAGTCATAGGTATGGTTTGGGCGTAACGTGCAATAACCCTACAGAGTGTCATCTCACATTCCCTTTAAGAGCAGATGCGCTTGTTCCATGGCGGACTGCTATTATAATGGCGGATTGCTATTGATTTTTCTTTTTTACAAAATGTAAATAAATGTCACAGACATACTTTACGATGTTTTGGGCTTACTCTCACTGAATCACAAGGTTATGAATTCATGGTGATATTATTGCAATGTAGTCTAACATTAGACTGAGATTACTTTGCATACCTCACTCTTTTGTCAAATAAGCTCTCCTCCCATTTTGCTACTGGGGCATTTGAGTTAAGTGGCAACGGCACATGCATTTTAACATCACGTCTCCTTAATTCCTCTAATATTTACAAATTTATGTCATCATCCATGATGATGAAGAATGCTGCGACTTTTTGAGTACTGTAAAGTGCCTTCTGTCCTATTCAAACACCTAAAGCGCATTTTCAGTGTGCTGAATGTTCGTTCAATTAGGCTACACTGTGTGTTTGTGTGTGTTTTCGAATAAACAGCATTTTTTTTCACTGTTGCTGCATCATAAATGGTGTCATCAGCCATGTCTTTAACGAATAGCCATTGTCCCCTTCACAGCCATCCATCCAAGGGAGGATTCCCCTCAAAGATGGCAGGAATGACAGAGTTTGCCAGCATAAATGAGTTTTAAAAAAGGAATGATACATGCGTCGGTGTAAAAAGTAAATTGCGCTGGGTGCAAGATAGGGCCCTGTATGTATTTTACTAATTTAATTCCCAGTCTATTAACGTAATTTCATGCCACTCTCTCCCTCAGTTGTGCTGCACTTTCAAGCAAGTAACTATGAAATGTACGTGTATATTTAGGCCCAACTGCTTGGCTGGAATCTTTGGGGACGGGGAAGCCTGTCAAAAATTGCTTTGTGGTTATTGTAAATGTGACTGGTAGTTTGCTATTCTTCATTTGGTAAAAACATTGATTTGAGCTATGTGACGGCTATGTGTAATGCAGCATTCTGCCATACTGCATTACATTCTTGATGGATTCAGTCATGTTGTGTCAATTAGTGTACTGTGTACTCAAAGCTGTTGAGCCTAGTGTTAAATCAGTTTATTCCACTCGATAAATGTTATAGTCACTGTGAATATGGGGTGGTTTCGTCAAATGACAATATTCCATAGACCTAGTGTCATAGTGAGGTTATTAGAATGTGCTTTAATTACGGGACGATAGTGCTGAAGGCCTACTGTAGGTGTAAAGGCTGCGGCTCATATATACTAACATTCTATTCAATACCCATATCACAGTAACCCATGGGTAGGAGGTCACACTCTGACAATCAGGGAGGGAGTTTGTATAAAGGTTTTATTGTGGCCGCATCAGTATGGGACAGTTTTGGTCTGATCACTCAATAGAGGGTAAGATCAGAGGTCTCAACACCGGGTGTTCGGGCATGTGTCTCATGTATATATATTATTTTTTACTATAACAATAATATTCACTTAAAATAAAAAAATTAGCTACAAAAATAACTTAAAATAATGTACCTTTGGAGTTAAAATACATTAAGCGCCACACAAATCGAGATAAGGGTAATTGGAATACGATTGGTAGTAGGTTTGCTTATACACTATATATGGCACAATGTGCTTGGTGTTGGGGAAGTGCGCTACCTAGAATAGGGCTTGGGAGGGTGTGGATTGGGGTTGCGTTGAGGGGTATTGTGATAATTGTTCATTTGGGGAATTGGAAGGAATATATTGGGAGGAATGGGGAGGACCAATGGGATATTTTGTACTTACTAGCATTCCAAATATTATGGTATATCATTAAACACAAGCAATATTTAAGCCATATCGCTAAGGTGTTTATAAAAAGATATATTGGGATAAATAAAATGGAATTAAGGATCACAGTATGGTAACTGGAGAAATAAGTATAGCCAGCTATAATTGTAATGGATTAGCAGATAACAAGAAAAGAAGAGCAGTATTTACCTGGTTAAAAGAAATGGAATACAATATTTACTGTTTACAAGAAACACATTCAACAGCTTTAAATTAAGTTTTTTGGAAAAAGGAATGGGATGGTGAAGTCTATTTCTCCCATGGACAAAGACATTCAAAAGGGGTGATGATATTAATTAAAAATAATACTAAAATAAATGTTGAAAATGTATTTTTAGATTCTGAAGGTAGATGGATCATTTTAAAGATGGTAATTGACTTGAAACTGATATGGCTTATTAACCTATATGGTCCAAATAAAGATCATCCACTATTCTTTAAAGAGATATATGAGAAACTATTAAAACTACAAGCAACACAGGGCTATATAATTATGGTCGGGGATTATAACACAACGTTGAACTCCAGTTTGGATAGAAAAGGTAATAACAACATAAACTATCACCCACAAGCACTAAAGGAAATAAATAATTGCATGAACATCTTAGAGTTGGTGGATATATGGAGGCTTAAATATCCTAGAATGAAAAGATATACATGACTAACTTAACCAAGCTAGTCGTCTTGATTATTTTTTGACGTCATTTTCTCTTGCACCAAAGGTTAAGAAAGTGTTGATAGGGGATAGAATGAGGTCAGATCATCATATAATTGTCATTAATATTGTTCTTACAGAAGTTCCACGGGGAAGAGGATACTGGAAATTTAATCAAAGCTTACTCGAGGATAATACCTTTTTAGCTAGGACTAAACAATTTATATCAGATTTTTTCACACATAATATAGGTACAGCAGACCCGCTTATTGTGTGGGATGCTTTTAAATGTGCGTTTAGAGGCCATGCAATTCAGTACTCTTTTTGGAAAAAAAAGCAATTCATATTAAAAGATTGAATACTGTCCAAAGAAATTGCAGACATAATAGGTCAGATTGATAACAGTAACAGCTATAATTTGGAGTTGCAAACTAAGTTGGAGGATAAACAAAAAGAAATGGAGGAACTCATACAAGAAAGATCAAATATAATTTATTATAAAAATAAAGCAAGCTGGATGGAATATGGTGAAAAATGCACATCCTTTTTTTAAAATCTTGAACATAGGAATGCCACCAAGAAGAATGTACTAAAATTAGTCACTAATGAAGGATCCACTTACGACTCGCCAGATGAAATTCTGGAACAAGAAGTAAAATATTTCAGACAGATGTTTTCCTTCCAGTCTTCTCCCTTGCCTTTAACAGATTTTAATTGTATGAGTTTTTTTCCTAATAATAACTTAAAACTAACAAATACGCAAAGAGTTTTATGCGAAGGACTTATTACTGAAGAGGAAATGCTTTAAGCTCTTAAAACATTTAAAGCTGGTAAAACTCCCGGACTGGATGGCATCCCAGTAGAGGTATACCAAACCTTTTTGACATATTAAGAGATCCATTACTGGCATGTTTTAATCATTCATATGTAAACGGTAGCTTGTCAGACACACAACAAGAAGGCCTGATTTAATTATTATTGAAACAGGACCCAAGCGGAGCATATAAAGACCCTGTATATTTAAAAAACTGGAGGCCTCTTACACTCCAATGCTGTGATGCCAAAATATTAGCCAAATGTATAACTCTTAGAATTAAAAAGGTTTTATCGGATATTATTAATCCTAATCAGACAGGCTTCATGCATGGACATTACATTGGAGACAATATAAGACAAGTTATAGAAACAATAGAACACTATGAATTATCAGGACTTTCAGGTCTAATTTTCATAGCTGATTTTGAAAAAGCCTTTGATAAAGTTCGATTGGACTTTATATATAAATGCTTGGAATATTTCAATTTTGGAGACTCTCTTATAAAATGGGTTAAAATTATGTATAGTAACCCT
>JACXGM010010994.1:0-25750 GCA_016801145.1 Umbra pygmaea | reverse complement strand
ACTACTCTGAGTAGCTGGTAGCCACTAACTACTCTGAGTAGCTGGTAGCCACTAACTACTCTGAGTAGCTGGTAGCCACTAACTACTCTGAGTAGCTGGTAGCCACTAACTACTCTGAGTAGCTGGTAGCCACTAACTACTCTGAGTAGCTGGTAGCCACTAACTACTCTGAGTAGCTGGTAGCCACTAACTACTCTGACTAGCTGGTAGCCACTAACTTCTCTGAGTATCTGGTAGCTACTAACTACTCTGAGTAGCTGGTTTTTATTGCTGTTCTGTTTCATGACCTTGTGTGGAATGTGGGTTTGAAGACTGCCTGTGATCTTCCTTGTGTGTGTTCATTCTAGAGATAACATTCTCCAACAGGAAGGAGGCAGCAAAGAAGATATCATCAGTAAGTACTGTGGTTTTGGTTGGGATAATTGTGTTGTTGTGTGAAGGTTGTAACCTAGAGTTTGTGTTTGTAGAGATGCTAGAGGACTTTCCTTCCCTGCTGGAGGCAGAGGACCTAAAGGATCTCTTCTCTCTGGCCCACTATTACTGGAGTAAGACCCCACTGTCCCTCAGAAAGGTACCCTGATCAACAGCACCAGAGTTGCTAGCTTTCATCATCGTTTGGTCCAGCTGTGTGTGTTCTTGTGTGCCCCTCTTTCTGTTTGTCGAACCCTCTGTGTTGGACTGCCTGCAGGAGAACCAGAACTTGTTTGGGTCCAGTTTGGTGGCTCTGAAGGAGGAGGACATGGATCTGAGCCAGGCGCTCTGTCTCCCTGTCTCTGTGCCAGAGATCCTACAGGCTAACCAGATGCAGCCTGTAAGTACACTACATGTCTAGGAGCTCCTCTGGTGCTGTACATACAGTAACCCTACCTGGTCTGCTGCTAGTCGATCACCAGTTTGCTCCTTGTGTAGATTAGATGTGATCTCTTCCTCTGTGGTGTGTTTCAGGAAGGAGTACGTTTCTTTGTGGTTGACTGTCGGCCAGCAGAACAGTACAATGCTGGACACCTTTCTACTGCCTTCCACCTGGACTCTGACCTGGTAAGAACAGAGAGTGTTCGTTAGTTAGGTAGCTCTTCTGGTTCCACCTGGACTCTGAACTGGTAAGAACAGAGAGTGTTCGTTAGTTAGGTAGCTCTTCAGGTTCCAACTGTCAACCTCATCACTGTGTTTTTTCCTATTTAAGGGGTCAAAGTGGTACCCTATTCTCTCTCTAGTGCTCCATAGAGGTCTTGTTCAAAAGTAGAACACCATAATAACACATTTTATATCTCCTTTATATAGTCGTGGCCAAAAGTTTTGAGAATGGATCAAGTATTTCTCCAGTTTGCTGCTCTTAGTTTTTTTGGTCAAGTAGTTACTACGGTATACTGAAGTATAATTACAAGCTTTCCATAAGTGTCAAAGGCTTTCATTGACATTTACATTAAGTTTATGCAGTGTCAATATTTACTTCTGGGCCACATCCTGACTGATCGAAGCCCAATCTTGCATGATCAATGCTTGGAGTTTGTCAGAATTTGTGGGTTTTTGTTTGTCTACCCGCCTCTTGAGGATCAACCAGAAGTTCTAAAAGGGATTAAGGTCTGGGGTAGGGCTGCACGATATTGGAAATAAATTACATTGCGATATTTTGTTTCCCAACGATATATATTGCGATATTGCAAGCCATCAATGTAGGCTACAGTCAATAATTACCATTCCATAATACTAATAATTCCATTAATAAACAAGCTTCATTCTCTGTAAACAGTAAAGCAGTACACATTTTTTATAAAACAGCAGCTTTACACCAACCCCCGATTGGTTTATAAAAATATAACTGAAAATATATATTTTTTATAATAGAACTTATACGCATTTTGGTTCACAATCTTTTGTTTTTAAGTCAACTTTTTTTAGCCAACGTGCCAAGTAAACAGTGTTCATAATCATGGCTAAGCAAATGCGACGGCATGTAAATATCTTTACGATATGAAACGTTATTGCTTTTGTTAGTTTTTCTGTCATTGAGAGCCTTTCTGGTAAGGTGTCACACTGGCAAAGGCATCGCAAATAGTGTTTTGTTTTGATTGACATCCAAGATTAGATTTTGTACTCGTCGTAAAGAGCTTTGTGGTGCCGTTTTAAGTGATCAGACAAATGGGTGGTTTTTCCTTGTTTTGTTGCCACATTTTTATAACACTCCTGACCAAGTACCTGTTTTTGGTCATCCTATTTTTTGTAGCCGAAATAGTCCCAAAGATTTTGACTTTATTTTTGGTACAAAACCAGCCTTTTTTACCTGCGTAATGCGTATCCTCTTCGTCGCTCATCTTTCGCTAGTACAGGTCTGCCAGTGACAGAGAATGTTGGCTGTGAGCAGCGGCACAACAACCAATCACAGCAAACCAATCACTGTGCAGGCATGCGGAGCGTGCATGTCATCCCAGCAACAAACCATACAACAAACTTGTGTAAACTGTGGTGCTATCTATACTGTCTTTGGGTGCTACCCTTCACATCGCATGTTCCGGCGATGTGACTATCGCACATGCGCACATCGCGATGTCGATGCTAAAACACAACATCGTTCAGCCCTAGTCTGGGGAGTTTCCTGGCCATGGACCCAACATTTAAATTTTTTTGTTCACCGAGCCACTTAGTTATCACTTTTGCCGAATGGCAAGGTGCTCCGTCATGCTGGAAAAGGCATTGGTCATTACCAAACTGTTCTTGGATGGTTGGGAGTAGTTTCTCTCGGAAATGTGTTGGTACCAGTCTATTAATGGCTGTGTTCTTAGGGAAAATTGTGAGTGAGTGCACTCCCTTGGCTGAGAAGCTACCCCACACATGAATGGTCTCTGGATGCTTTACGGTTGGCATGAAACAGGACTGATGGTAGCGCTCAGCTTGTCTTTTCCAGATGAGGTGATTTCCGGATGGCCCAAACACCCGGAAAGGGGATTCATCAGAGAAAATGACATTACCGCAGTCCAATCCCTGTGGCTTCTTTGCTGCCCCTCTTGACACCAGGCCTTCATCCAAAAATCTTTGTCTCACTGTGGGTGCGGATGCACTCACACCTGCCTGCTGCCATTCCTGAGCTAGTTCTGCACTGGTGCTGCCCCAATTCCGCAGCTAAATCAACTTTAGGAGACAGTCCTGGTGCTTTCTGGGTTTTTTTGTGCTCCCTGACGCCTTCCTCATAACAATTGAACCTCTCTCCTTGAAGTTCTTGATGACCCAATACCTTGTTGATTTAGGTGCAGTCTTACTAACAGCAATATCCTTGCCTGTGAAGCCCTTTTTGTGCAAAGCAATGATGACGGCATGTGTTTCCTTGCTGGTAACCATGGTTGACAGAGGAAGAACAATGATTTCAACCACCACCCTCCTTTTAAAGCTTCCAGTCTGTTATTCTAACTCAATCAGCATGACAGGGTGATTTCTAGCCACCATTCTCACCTGTGTTATCGAGACAATCACTGACATGATGGCAGCTGGTCCTTTGTGTCTTTTTATGTTATTCTCAACATTTGACTACGTCTGTATACAAAAAAGAATAGACTGAGACCTTGGTTTCTGTTACAGTTGCGCCCTGTGTCACATTAAAAACACAATGGAAATAAATTACAAAATTGGAAAATATAAATTATATGTCAAGTCATTGTCAAGTTTGTTTCTATAGCACATTTAAACCAACCGTAGTTGATCAAAGTGCTGAACAGGATAAAAAAATTATTATAATACACAACTAAGCAAGATAAGATTAAGTAACAATTGAAGAAAAAAAAAGACAGAAAACAGAATCAGAAACAGCAGCACAAAAGAAAATGGATGTCAAGATTTTAGGCCAGAGCAAAAGTGTGTCTTGAGCAGCGATTTAAAAATGTGTAGAGACTGCGCTGCTCTATTGTGCAGAGGTAGGCCGTTCCAAAAGCTTGGCCACTTTTATTTTTGAGTATGGATTTTGGGACATCAAGAGCATCTGGTTAGCAGACCTCAGTGCTCTAACTGGAGTATGGTGGTGTAGGAGATAACATAAGATAACATTATACTGTTGCTGTAGAAATGAATACAAACAATACCAAAAAATCATTCATCACATATTTAAAATGACTTACAGGTACCAACACTTCAAACTTAAGATTGTTTTATATGTAATTCCATGCTAGAGACATAGTGTCCAAAAGCAGTTTTACATAATTCTGAGAAGATCGGTGGTTTCTGTAAGACCAGCCAGTCCTGAGAGCATTTTGTTACAAATGCCAAACTATAAAATCCCACAATTAAACCCTGTGGGACACCTTTGTGTACAATAAGCAATGTAGATTGAAATCCCTCCATTACAATGGCCTGTGTTTTGTCATTGAGGTAACTTTAGTCTTTTTCCAAGCCTATTGAAAACATCTTTCCAGTAAAATTGAGTGATCCACTTTGAAAATATAATTTACCACCAGTGTAGTTGCTGGTCTTTAAAGCCAACTGTAACTGTGGTGGTGTTTGTGTAGATGCTTCAGAACCCATCAGAGTTCAGCCTGTCAGTGAAGAGTCTCCTCGAAGCCCAGAAACAGTCCCTGGAGTCAGGATCCATCGCTAGTGGAGAGCATCTCTGCTTTATGGGCTCTGGGAGGGAGGAGGAGGACATGTACATGAACATGGTGCTGGCCCACTTCCTACAGGTAAGACACAAGGGAGGACAAGTACATGAACATGGTGCTGGCCCACTTTCTACAGGTAAGACACAAGGGAGGACAAGTACATGAACATGGTACTGGCCCACTTCCTGCAGGTGAGACACAAGGGAGGACAAGTACATGAACATGGTGCTGGCCCACTTCCTACAGGTAAGACACAGGAGGACATGTACATGAACATTGTGCTGGCCCACTTCCTGCAGGTAAGACACACATGAGGACATGTACATGAATATGGTGCTGGCCCACTTCCTACAGGTAAGACACAAGCGAGGACAAGTACATGAACATTGTGCTGGCCCACTTCCTACAGGTAAGACACACAGGAGGACATGTACATGAACATGGTGCTGGCCCACTTCCTGCAGGTAAGACACACAGGAGGACATGTACATGAATATGGTGTTTTCTTACAGTGTACAGATGTTGTACAGCAGCAGCTGGATTGATGTTCATACAGTGAAAGGTTGATAAAATTCAGAAACTGAAATTAATGTTCTGATTCTCAGTTCAGCTGAGTCACTTTAGAAAATATTGACATAGCTGATATTATTACAACACAAGCTGTGATTTTTTCAATATATATATTTGTTATTCTCATCAAGCGTACAAAAAGTAAATACAAAAACATTTAAAAAAATTAAACAGTGTTTACTGATAGTGATTGGGTTTCTCTTACAGAAAAACAAAGAATATGTCAGCATAGCAAAAGGTGGTTTCATGGGTAAGTATTAACTTAATATCTGAAGAAATAACTCAAAAGTAAGCTTGCATTCTGAAGTAAATGATGAGCCATGTCTTACTGATGCACTGTGTTATGACAGCACTGCAGCAGCACCTGGCTGACATCAACGTGGAGGGACAAGACAACTACGTCCACTGGATAGTCAGCACCTCAGGATCACACAGCAGCCTCAACTCTGCTGACGTAGGCATCCCACACCTGCTCTCCCCCCCCCACACTTGCTCTCACCCCTGCGACTCTCTCCCCCTCCCCTTTTGACACCTGCAGGGGACCCACCCTTTCCCTATGTCTCTTTTACAGATGAGCCCTGCATTGCAACAATAACAACATATACAAAAATAGAAATATAACAAATTAAGAAAAACATTTGACACATGATGAGCTCATCTCCATCTCCGGTTTCACAGGGAGAGTTGTTGAGCACTGGGGACAAAGGAGTGAAGTCTCTAGTCAACAAAATGACCTTTGCCCTTAAGTCAAAATCAGTCATAGCGAAGGAGAAGATGATCAGTTTCATGGAGAATACAGCAACACCTGTGGACAGGTAAGATGACCTGTTGGAATATGGTCCTAATGAACACATTCGTCCTGATGGTTGTTCCCTGTCTTCCATGTTTGTCCTGATGGTTGTTCCCTGTGTATTCCATGATAGAATTTCATTTACTCTGCCCTGGCCAGAAAAAGGGCTCCTCGAACGGTAAGAGTCTTCCTACCAACGTCTAGCTGTGCCACCAGCAGCATGATGACCTCTGACCTATGGTTTTACCTTGCTCAGGGAGATAGCCAGAGGTCACACTAATCCACTGTTGATGTCTGCTTCCACTTACAACCTGTCTGCTTTTAGCACGCTGGAAGATGAAGGGCTGCTCTCAGATCTCACCTTACTACCTCTAGACACCTTTAACCCCTCCCCTAGGACACCTCCCCTAGGACACTAACCACTTTAACAATGTTTCATTTCTAGTCCATTACTGGGCAGAACAATTTTCTAATTTCAGGACTGCTCTATGGCAACAGCTGTATTTTGTTTGCACTTTCCATTCTAGTAGTAACTACCTCTTTCTAACTGTTAGTAACTATTAGTAGGACTAGAGCTTTGGCTAAACTGTAATGTTTCTTGTCTGTATGCTACTCTTAGTGGTGCCATGGATACCAGCACCATAAAGTTAGTGTCTTTGTAAAGCCCCCTGCGTTTACTGGTTTGTTCTTCCTCTAACAGGGACTCACATGGCTGCTAGCCTGAATACTCCCAGATGGGGGGGTGCATGCCTTAGTGTAGGTGCAGGGACGTTCCTGATGTCTGACCTTTCTGTTTATGTAAGCAGACACGTGAGCAGTAGTGACCGTGTTGGAAAACCCTACAGAGGCGTGAAGCCGGTGTTTAGTATTGGTGATGAGGAAGAGTATGATACAGGTAAGAAACCTTACTACTGCAGTACTACTACCAGTACTGCTACAGTATTGTCATAGTATTACTATAATACATGTACAATGCTACTATAAATCTACGTTACTACACTACTGTAATAGAACTGCAATATTATTACTATAGAACTAATATTCTACCTCAGTACTACAACCATTTGACTACAACACAACTTTAATATTACTTGTACAGTAATACAGCAACCATGTATCCTCCACCCTTGCTCCTTCAGCTATACCTTTTATTCTAACTCTGTCTGTCTAGATGAGATTGACAGCTCGTCCATCTCCGATGATGACAGGAAGGAGATTGTCAACATCCAGACGTGGATTAACAAGCCAGATGTAAAGAACCATGTTCCCTGTAATGAGGTCAAGGAGACAGGACATATGTTCCCCAGGTGAGATACCTTTCAGATACAGTCGTATGCAAAGGTTTACTCACCCCTGACAATTTCCATGATTTTCATTTCTAAATAATTGCTTGTTAGATCAACTTGAAATTGCTGATACAATCAAATAACTAAAAAACACAGTAATATTTCGGTAGTGAAGTGAGTTTCATTGGATTAACAGATAATGTGCAATATGCATCAAAATTAAATTAGACATGTGCATACATTTTGGCACCCTTCTCATTTTGTTGATTTAAATACCTGTAACTACCTACCACTGATTAATTGGAACACACAATTGGTTTGGTGAGCTCATTAAGCCTTGAACTTTATATTACAGGCATCCAATCATGAGAAATGTTTTTTAAGGTGGCCAATTGTAAGTTTTTCTCTTTGACTCTCCTTTGAAGTGTGGCAACATGGGGGCCTCAAAACAACTCTCAAATGATGTGAAAACAAAGATTGTTCAACATTATGGTTTAGGGGAAGGCTACAAAAACCTATTGCAGAGATTTAAGCTGTCAGTGTCTACTGTGAGGAACATAGTGAGGAAATGTTCGACCACAGGCACAGTTTTTGTTAAGGCCAGAAGTGGCAGGCCAAGGTAAATATCAGAGAGGCAAAGGTGAAGGATGGTGAGAATGGTCAAAAACAGCCCACAGACCACCTCCAAAGACCTACAACTTAATATTGCGGCAGATGGTGTCACCGTGCATCGTTCAACAATTCAGCGCACTTTACACAAGGAGAAGCTGTACGGGAGACAGATTCGCTTGAGGATTGCAAATGTACATTTGGACAAGCCAGCTTCATTTTGAAAGAAGGTGCTGTGGACTGATGAAACAACGATGGAGTTATTTGGTCATAACAAGGGGCAGTATGCACGGCAGCAAAATAATACAGTGTTCCAAGACAAACACTTGCTACCCACAAAATTTGGTGGAGGTTCCATCATGCTGTGGGGCTGTGTGCTCAGTGCTGGTACTGGTAATATTGTTAAAGTAGAGGCTTGCATGGATTCCACTCATTATCAGCAGATAACTTGAAAATAATGTAGACAATGACACAAAACACTGCTCAAAATCTACTCTGGCATTTATGCAGAGGAACAAGTGCAATGTTCTGGAATGGCCATCGCAACCCCCAGACCTGAATATCATTGAAAATCTCTTGGGTGGTTTGAAGCGGCCTATCCATGCTCGGCAACCATCAAACCTAACTGAACTGGAGATATTTTGCATGTAGGAATTGTCCAAAATACCTTCATCCAGAATACAGACACTCATTACAGGCTATAGGAAGTGTCGAGACTGAGGCTGTTATTTCTGCTGAAGGAGGCTCAACTAAATATTGATGTGATATTTCTGTCGGGGTGCCCAAATGTATGCACCTGTCTAATTTCATTTTGATGTATATTGCACATTTTCTGTTCATCCAATAAACCTCATTTCATTACTGAAAAATTACTGTGTTCTTCAGTTATTTAAAATATCAAAATTAAATTGCTGGTCAAAAAATCCAATTATTTATAAATGAAAATCATTGAAATTGTCAGGGGTGCCTATACGACTAGCTGTTCCCCACCTGAGATACCTGTCAGATAGCTGTTCTCCATGTGAGATTAGTGATGGGCAAAAGAAGGCTTTCCGAAACACCGAGACAATTGAAACATTTGAGTTGAGGCTTTTGAAACGCTCTAAACCTTTACTCAACATCTGCTGGAAATTTTTATTATGGCACACAACCGTCTAATTCCACCATGGTTAAATTAATTTAATGGTTCATAATAAAACAGTAAATGGTTCATAACAACACAGTTAATATCATCTAATGCTGCTGCCATCGTTTACCTTTTTCTTCTTCTAGTCCATAGAAATAGCAAAGTCAGTAGCCTTTCCTCAGTTGCAGTCTTCTCCTGAACAGAGGTGTCGCAACTAATGTTGCAAAAACCACAGCCAAGTATAAATAGTTACGGTGCTCCCATGACGTCACATTGATGCGCAACAGGTCGGCAACGGCGAGTATACTGAGGCCTTTAGACAGACGCTTCTGTGGCTGGACTGAACGATTCACGTCCTTCATCACAAACTGCATAGTTTCAAAATGGGTTGATTATTGTAATTTGTCAACAATGTGTGTTTATTGAATGAACTAGAACTGTTTGAGATTAAAACTTTCCTAACATAATTTCATATAATCATCTTGATTTGGAGTGTTTCCAAAACATCAAACTTATGTGAACGTCTCTGATGAGACTGAGAATAAAAGTCTTCGGGCAAAATGTATGTCTCAAAAGTTTTCATAAATTGTGAAAATGCTATTGTGCTTTTGGAAATAGCTACATTTGAGTGAGTGTACTTGTAGTGACTGCTTTTGTGTTGTTGGTACACAATGGTGCAATTGTTGGACATTATACAGTACATTGATATTTTATGGATTTGTGTTATTCTCCTGGGGCCTATACTAGGAAGCAAGATTTGGGGTTAGCGAGGTAACTTCAGGTTTAACCCTGGGCTTTCAGTATCACGACATTGGGTCACCTGTTACCAGGATACATCGCCATGGTAACTTATGCTGCGAACCTAACCTGCTCCGGAGCAGGTTATAGTCGAGATAACCGATTAACCCGAACAAAAGCACCGCCTACTGACCAATCAATACTCATTTTAAAAATGGGTCACCATTCTGGAAGTCGCCATTGGCTTTCTCTGATGAGAGTCTTTATTAAATATATAGATTCTCAGCGGAGGGAGTGACGTGTCTTTGACAGCTTCTTGAGCTGTATGTGCCAGTGCAGTGTGATACATCGAAGTTGTGCGCTTACAGTTCCACATACTTTATACATAGTGTTGTGTTTGTTTGTGACAGGTTTTTTTAATGTATGGTCTGTTTGATACGGACCAACATCAATTTATCCCCTTTCGCTGTAGAGACAGTATACACATTTACTATTTACTCCTACAGAACTTGTTGAACAACCAAGTATGTTGACATTGATTAATTTACACACCCTGTACATTTTTTATTTGCTCCCATGAGTCCCATTACTGTTTAACACTGCCAGGGTTGCAAATGAAAGAATACGATAAAAAATATTTTTATAGGCTACACGATCAGCATTAAGCAACACATTGGTTTAATGGAATACACAAATGTCATTATAGTCAGTGATGTCGATGAGCCTGAGGCATTTATAAATACACGGGTGGCATTTTTTTCCCAAATTTCCTTCCTGCTTTATGTATGGATTATATTTTTTATGCTCTTCATATTTCTCAAAAATTATAATTTACTACAGTTGAGCGAAATATGCCTGTCTATGTCTCATAGACTTGTCCGTGTCTACGATTGGTCCGATGGTGAACACACCGCCCCTTTTATGTGAATGTGCTCGTCACTAGTTTGGGGAATCGACCGATATGGATTTTTTTGTGTCGTCAACAAAAACATCAGCCTTAGCCGATGACCGATACGGGCTGCTGATTTTCTTGATGATATTTGGAGCCAAAAACCGCTTTTGCTACCTCAATTTACATTATAAAAATTATGAAGTAAATTACAGTTGCTAGAATTCTGACTAGGACCAGTGCAAGGTACCACATTACACCTATCCTGGAAAAATTGCACTGGCTTCCTGTTAGTTTTCGTATTGATATAAAAATTCTCATGCTCACCTATAAGGCCTTGAATAATTTGGCTCCTCAATATTTGTGTGAGCTTTTAACCCCCTACGCTCCTACACGTGCTCTATGCTCTTCTGAAGCTGGTCTTGTAACTGTCTAAACAACACAACTTAAAGCCATGGGTGATCAGGCATTTTCTATTCTGGCTCCTAAATTGTGGATTTCCTTGCCCTCTGAGATTAGGAATGCAGAATTCCTTAGTGTTTTCAAATCGTCACTTAACTTACTTTTTTAGGGTAGCTTTTATGTGATTCATGTGATCACTTGACACCATAGTTTCAATTATTGCTTATTTAGTTTTTACTGTCGGGACTGTCGTGCATCTTTTAATTTTATTATTTTTATGTAAAGTGCTTTGAGATGTTACTTTTAAAGGCGCTATATAAAGCATTAATTAAAGGATCCATTGGTAATTTCAGCCTCTGATGGCCAGAAGTGAAATAGCAGAAACAAATGAAAACATCAAAATGTTACCACCATTATTTAGTAGCTAAGTCGTTTGTCTAAATATTTGTCACCAGAATTATTTTAGATTGCTGGCAAATACTGAGAATAGCCCACCGATTTTGAGTTAGTAAATATCGTTAGCAATGCTGGATATTGACAGCTTTTTATTTGATTAATTTAACTATGACAACGTTGTGTTCTAATAGCTCTTTGCCTGCTTTAGCATGTCAAAGTATGTCCAAGCCCTAATAGTTAAACTGAGACAACACAGTAAATAGCTCCTCCTCAAAGTAATTTGCTATCCCCTGTTCAACTTCTGAGCATGAAATAGCTGCAATGTCTGTATGTTACTGAACCAACAACGAGATCCAGTGATGAAGTTGCAGTACATAAAAAATGTGTCTTCTCATTCTGCAGAAAATGTGCCTGGTGCTCCAGGATACCTAAAATGTACCTAACATTTAAATGATCTAGCGTGTCCTAGTAAGAGGACCAGCTACAGTTTAGTAAGCTAGCTACTGTCCTCTGTAGCTAGATACTTTGCTGGTTATTACCAAGTAGCTTGCTCATGTATGGCATGCAATTTTTCTACCAAACTTTTTATTCTAAATAATTCAATTGGAGCATTACTGTAAGAAACTGGTGGTGCTGGATCGTCCAAAATCTTTTGTGTGTTTGCTTCAGCTGGGTGAATTGGGCAGATCAGGAGATGGGGGGCTGTGGGGTCGGCTATAAAGTTGAGCTACACTATACCATGATGAAAATGTACAAGAATAGATTTCATTTCATCGATTATTTCAATTCATTGTGGTAACGCAGAACATACTGCGCTGTATAAGTTGACAATAACAAACTATTTGTGAAGGACAGCATTTAAAATAACATCTTTCCCCAATACCTCTGGATAAATAATTTGATTTTTAATGCATTTGATGGAGGAACACTTACAAAAGGAACCTTCAACTAATGATGTTCATATATTATGATATTGTTTGTCATTGTTGTTGTTTGTGTATGAACCAGAGTATGTGAGCGGAGTTGAGCTTTAGAAAATCCCGCTCCTCGCTCACTGAGCATTGTTGTGCTCCACGAATTCCACACCTTGTCAGCCGCTCCACTCCAACCCGCTCATCGCTTACAGGAAAAAGAACGATGCACAGAATTTACTCCATTCATTTTTTGTTTGAAGTCATAATTGAAACAAAACCCATCCATTGTGTGACAATGAATATCGTCAATCATTTAGAAATTTAAACAAATTTTTTAGTGAACAACATGAAAGTGTGAGCATGTAAGGATGACACACAATTTCAAATGGCCTGCATGTGGTAGGGTATGCCTTTTAAAACAAAAGTATACACTCATGTAGGTAATGCTATGTTTATATATGTATATATACTTATCCCAAAGAGAATTACAATTTGCGACATATTAAGGTGCCAGGAATTTAGACAACAGGCACCTAATAGTATTTAAACAGTATTATGTATGCAGGCTTTATAAAATATATTATGTACTTAATGATATAATTAAATAGAAATGACACAGAAAAGCCATATTACACCAACAAGTAGGCCTGTCACGATAACAAATTTTGCTGGACGATAAATTGTCCCCGAGATTATTGCGATAAACAATAATATTGTCGTTCAGACACTATTTTCATCTAATATAATGATAATGGCATAATAATGCAGGTACACCTTTTCAAAGATCAATAAACTTTTATTTCTAAAGAATATTTATCACTGGAACTGGAAAACATTTTAAATATCCACAATAAATGAACGAAACACCCAAAAACAATAAATCAAATGGACACGCAATCTCTGTTAACAAAAAAAGCACTTCAATAAAAACCAGACACAATCAAATACAATAAATAAAATGGAAATTAAAAACCACACACAACCAAAACAATAAAGTATCTTTGGTAGAGAGAGAAACAAGGAAAACAAACAAGCATGCAAATGGAAATTATTGCGGCCGTAAAAATTATTGAGCTCATTTTTATTTATCATGCGATTTAATTGACTTATTGCATATTGTGACAGGTCTACCAACAAGGAACAAAAACTACATTTCAATGAGCGTAAAGAAATTGGGAATTCAATAAACATTGGTTTGCCTGTAGGACAACATTGTTCACATTATATATTCCAGTGTTTTTCAACCCTCTCCTCGGGGCACACCAGACGTTCCACAGTTTAGCTGTAGCCACTGAGCTAGCACACCTGATTCAACTCATCTTGTAATGATCAGGCCCTTGATTAGTGAATCAGGTGTGCTAGCTCAGAGGCTAGAGCTAAACTGTGGAATGTCTGGTGTGCCCCGAGGAGAGGGTTGAAAAACACTGGTATATTCTATCAAATCAAAATGCATTGCAATTCACAATGTTATTCTGAGCTCCTGCAAAAAGAATGGCCTTTTTATCGTACAGTATGCACACTTTAAAAAACAGTTCAAGCTTGTTTTACAATATACTTGTATATTTTGTGTATTGTGAAGATAAATTAAAATGTTAACAAACTTCCTTTGGGCATTAAACGAAAAATAGGCTATTATAATGTTATACAATGAGAATGACATTTAATTCTCGTTTCATAACTCGGTTTAGCCTGTAACCACCTCGTTCCTTTCAGTTAGCATGTAGATGCACTATCATGCTTGTGAGAGATGCAATCTTATGTCTTTTAAGATTCCACAAAGAATCTTTACTTGTGGCCACTACATCACCACACTCCCGCTCTTGCTCTTGGTCCCTTTCATTTTACAAGTAATCTTGATTTTGCATGTGTATGTTTTGTCATTTTCTTTATTAAAGTATTTTACAAACTCCGTGGTGCTGACTATTTAACAATGCGCCACTTGTAAGCAAGTACCCAACCAGACGTGTATAGGGTCATTAAGCTGGGCATGCCCTGAACACATGAAGTGAGCGCTGCTGGAGCGATACTTGAGTGATATTGAGCGAGAGCCTTCTAGGCCGCTCATTATCGCTCTGTGCTCCAGTCAAATTCGGTCCGCTCTGCTCCTCGCTTCGCTCACATACTCTGGTATGAACGCAGTAATATTAGCCTTAACAATGTTATTAAGACAGCAACATGTATCTTCCTCAGCCACCTGCTGATCACTGCTACCCACATGTACTGTCTGAGGGAGATCGCCTCTAGAAAGGGTTTGGCCTACATCCAGTCCAGACAGGCGCTGAGCAGTGTGGTCAAGATTACCTCCAAGAAAAAACACCCAGAACTCATCACCTTCAAGTTCGGCAACAACAACACAGCTGGAGTGGAGATATCTGCTGTCGAGAGGTAGCAGGCAGCTCTGCCCGTCTGTGTGTCTGTTCGTCTGCCTGCCTGTCTCAACCAATAACATTTATTTAAGTATTGTCTACATCAACAGTTCTGTCCTCCATCTCTCTAGGTATCTGATCCCAAATGCAGGCGATGCCACCAAGGCCATCAAGCAGCAAATCATGAAGGTTCTGGATGCTCTGGAGAGCTCCTAAAGAGCAGATCCTGCTGGCCGCAGGAGGAACTGCAGGAGGGAAGGCACGTCAACTGAGACAAGGGTGTCCTCTGTCTGTCCTCCTGTGCTGAGGCTCCAGTGTTGACTAGCTGTTATTCCCGCTCATTCTGTATGGGTCTGAGGGAGGCTTCTGAGCGATTCCATTGGCCAAAACAACACTTCCCTATGTTGAGCTTAATGGGCCTAATAAAAGTAGTGCCCATTATGAAATCAGGTGGCATTGGGGCTGACGCCTGGCTTACCATCCAGGACCTGTTCTGCTAATACTAACCAACATTCAGGCTTACTTTGGAAACACTTTTCTTTGTTTTAAAAAGATTAAATTATTTTCTCTAGTAATTCTCCCTCCAGCCTTAAAAGTAGCTTGTTGATGTTTCATGATGTCATAATTCACAAATCAGTATAAAAAGAGACTCGATTTAGGCTCAGTGACAGACAGTGTCAGATCGTTGGACACTGATTTCATTTAAAGAACACTATGGTTAATCCAACAGACAGCACAAGTGACTGGAACATTGTCAGTATCTACAATGTGACATACTAATACATATACGTCATTGTTATTTATGCAACCAGTATTGTTGTTCAAAGTAATGGCTTTCAAAGTTAGAATATTCATGGGCCCTGGACCAGTAGTATTGAAATCAGTGATTAACATTGACTGGGTATAATCATTTAACTTAAATTGGATTTTGTGAACAAATGGTAGGGTTTCTAAAGACTCATTGCACTCAAATGTACATGCTAAGCTATTTCACACATTATACATTGACCCAGTATGACAGCCCTTTTTATTTAGTGACCTGCTTTAATGTCAACTGACAATTGTTTTGATACTGTCATTGAGAACGTGTTATTTTCAGCTCAGCCTTAACGAGGAATTGGGATGTTTATAAATATTTAATGTATATACTTTGCTGTAAACAAAACTGCTTCGTATCACCACAGATGTTTGCAATGTTCTGGATATATGGTGCTGGGGACCTCCACAAAGACTAGTGTCTAAGCTCATTCTCCGTTAAGAAAGTCCAGGTCCTTCTCGTATCGCATTCAGTATGTTAGACAGGGTGATATTTAACTTGTTGAGAGAATTAATCTGTTCCTGACCACTGAGACTTGACTTCTGCTTCTTTACTAAACTGTAAAAGGTGTTAAGTGTTTTCGGGGTACTTTCCTCTGCTTCTGTTCATTTTATAGTGATGACTAGAGAACACACTAGGGATGAAAGTGTTTGCCATTTTTTTTGCCAAATGGGAGGTACAATCTCATTGGCCTGTTCCTACTGATGACCTGGTTCTTCAACATTATAGCTCCACCCAGGAGGGATCAACCAGTATATAATTCAAATTGGCTAATTCAAGATGAAGATTGTCTCCATGGTGATGGCACCTTTCCATCTCTATGGTCTGTAAGTCTGACACCTGTAATGTAGAGGGAGGCTTCTGAGCGATTCCATTGGCCAAAACAACACTTCCCTATGTTGAGCTTAATGGGCCTAATAAAAGTAGTGCCCATTATGAAATCAGGTGGCATTGGGGCTGACGCCTGGCTTACCATCCAGGACCTGTGGCTTACCATCCAGGACCTTGTCAGTAACAAGGAAAGGAAATCCCCCATAATGCAAAGGGGACTACCTGGATTTCCTGGTAGAACATTTATCCCTGGGTGTGTGCACTATAGAATTATCAACATTTCATCTTGAACCAGTGCTATGGCTGGATAACTGGTTATTCTTCAATCAGCTCTGCTCCATGCTGTTTTTCACTTTTCGCTAAATGTAGTGGTGTTGATAATAAATGGCTGCACCAAGAATGACATTCTCTTCCTGTTATAGTCCACTACTTGATCGGTGCCCAAGAAGCGATGTCGGACCCAAACATTGTTTCGCTAGATTAGCATGGAGTTCTAAAACGTTAGGGTGGAAGCCCGTAGCTTTAATTTGATATTACAGAAAGCAGATTAAGTTTGTTTAACATCAATGGTCCCTTACCAAAGTAGTATTGCTTTTTTTAAAGTATATACAGTTTCTTCTGGTTATTGCACCTTAGATATATTATACTGTTATTTTTTGTAACCACTTTTCTTTTAATAAATTTGTAAATTAAACATTTTCAGGGCTTTATGTGGATGTAATTTACTAAAATGAAAAGGTACTGTTTCACAATCTACGGTACAACTTCTAAAATCCCACAATCACTCTGATTAAACAACACTCAAGGCTTTCAGAGGCCTATACCATGAAGCAAGTTCAACATGCCCAGGATTTATTTTTATTGTTATTCTACCATTTGTTTTATTTACATTTTCTGTAAATTGTTGAGACATATATTTGTTTTCCTCTATACATGTGTATTTGCGTGAATTCTCTTCCGCTGTCAATCACAAAAGCTTACAATGCCCAAACATTCTCTGATTGGTTGTGGAATTACAACCCGCACTGTACTTGACCAGTCCGTGTTGGCGCGGAGCAGTGCGGTATGCTTTATGTGGTCAATGGGGAAAGAGGCTTTATTGAAATTGGTGGGTTTCTCGGAAGCAATGCCACTCTTGCACCTCCCATGTGCATGTGCCTTAAATTACCATGATGATGTAAGCCGGTAACTAGTGAACTACCACGGTGACACTGATAACTCAAAGATCAAACTGAATATGTTTGCTAAGCTCAACTCCTGCTTCTTAGTATACACCTGGGTCCGTTCTTCTTACGTCGCTTAATACATCCAAGCTGAAATGACACATATGACTTAATCGGGCTAATCAGGATCTGGATAATTTGGTTCTTTGAACCAGTGCCGGCCCGAGCCTTTTAGGGGCCCTAAGCAAAATTTAATTTGGGGGCCCCCTCCTACCACGCAAAGTCATCTGTTCACTCAATTGGGGGCCCCCTGGTGGCCAGGAGGCCCCAAACAGCCGCTTAATTCGCTAATCCCCAGGGCCGGCCCTGCTTCAAACACTCCTGCCGTTTACGATTAGTATCGCTGGATTGAGTCATCTGAGATGATTGCACGTACGCAAGATGTATCGATAGTATAAACATTGATCAGCAACACTGCTATTGGCTGCTCATCATGGCCAAAGAGCACACACCGAGTTTTTCTCAGCAGCAGAGCAACGGTTATTGCTTGAAAGTCACAAGACATTTGAAAGTTTGATTAAAATGCAAGGGAACACCTCAAAGTTTGCAAAAGCCAGGAGAGGGCTGGCAAAAAGTAGCAGACAAATGAAATGCATAAGTGGTCACCATGTTATGGTTTTATCACTTATTATAGTATTCTTTTATTTTAATAATTACAATTTCATTTCATAATTACAAAATGTCAGAGCCACCACAGAGTACTATTGCTGAACTTGCATAACAATTTCTCTTATTGCAGGCAAAAGATGACTATCACTGGCTTTTTAGAAAGAATAATTGAAATAAAACTCAAGGAGTTAAGCATAATGTCTTTTAATATTAATTTCATGTGTTTTTGTTTTGTTTTTTCAAAACGCATCAAGAATGGTTTTCCACAATTCTGTCCCGTGCAGCTCTGCCACTTGGTTGGTTCAAGTCCACTGGCTGCAGTCATCATCATGCTGCACCTCTACCACAGGGCTGCATTGTAATGCCGCATTCCATTTGTACTCAGTGGTGGGAAATTCTGAGTTTCTAGTCGGAATTTAACTGAAACACCCACCCAAGTGGGAAATTCCTAGTCGCGAAGTCAGAGATATTTCACTACCCCCAAGTTCATTTTCCAAGATGGCAGCACCCTGTATCAACAGTAAATTAAAGTTGTTGTTACTGTTAATTTTTAGTAATCGTTTTATTTGTTTTTCACAAATTGTCATACACAGTACTGTCCCAACTGTTGTCTCTGGACATGTTGCTACGGCGTTAAAAGGGGTGAAAACACACTGAAATGCTTTTTATCAAATGGTTTTGCTAAAAATGGCTAACATGGCTAGTTGCATGCTACTTGTAGGGCTGACTTGTTTTCCCACTTTGGTAACTGGAATGCGATCAACTTGTTTTACTCCGGTGTGACGTCATTCCCAGTTCCGACCTCCCAGTTCCGAGCCAAATGGAACGCAGCATAAGGCGGACTGTCCACTGAACACATCAGATTTTAGCACACGTTACTTTTTACCAGATATGTCCGTCTGCATAGTGCGGACTTGACACGTGCTTCTGCAAGGCAAGACCATTAATATCGTGTTGTGCTACTCGTTCTAATGGGAACTTCAACTTCCGGTTGTACAACAGCACGGGTTCGCAACGCACAAGTTGAATAATTTGAATGTATGCGACAAACAGAGCGCACCGCATGGCAAGCCCGCATGGCAATTAGATCTTTGCAGATTGCTCCATTGACAATGAATGACTTCGACGCAACACATTTGACGTGTTCAGTGGACATCCCGCCTAAAGCTGGATTCACACCAGGCCTGGCAAAAAATCACTGTATGGCATCGTAATGCAGACACGTGTACACCGCAATCAACATCGTAATCAATCTTCCGCATCTACGAGATTGTGGGCAACATTGCATACAACTGTCCTCCTCCAGCAAGGCGACTGGCAGGAACTTTTTTCAGTTTAGTGTTGATTGACAATATGAAAAATATCTACTGAGCTGTCAAAGCTTTTCTTGCAATCCCATAAACCCATAGGTGAAAGCGACATATTAGCTCTTTCTCTGTGGTAAATCAACTTCCGGTTCTGGTGCTTTACGGCAAAGCACCGCACAAGGTGGATTATTTCAACTCTTGCGACAAACCTGCCGCACCGCATCCACATTTTGTTGGTTCCGGTAGATTTGCGGCAGCGATGCGCATTGCTTCCTATTGAAATGAATGGACTTCCACTGCAATGCAACCAGTTTGACGGACCTGGTGTGAATCCAGCTTAACGGGTTTGTGGTCCAGAGTTTGGGTCAGGGAATGGCATCGTGAAATACTGCCTAAAGGCATAGCTTCGGGCTGTCACCAAGCCGGATCCCGCCCTAATCACCTGTATAATGGAAAAATGCACTTTTGTTAGGCTCAGAATAAAAGTATGTAATACAGTCATCTTGATATCTTTATTTTCCCCTTACCACATTCAAATGATGTACAAAAAGGTGACTTTCTGAGAATACTTGAGTCATGCACAGATCCAGGCATTTTTGTGTCCACATTTGTAATTTATTACATGGAGTCACAAACATGTAATAGATTTAGCACAAGCTGGCGGGACACAGGCAGAACAGCAGTGGCAGAGTTGGTGGTCTTCCCAGCGGTTTGCTCATCATTTAACTGCTGGCCAAGAGGTCCACCGGCAGCATTACGGACCTTGACATAATGTCTAAAATAAAAGACAAACTTTTTTATATTTATATTTTATAACTAAATTCAATTTTGAATTTCAAAATAAATGTAAATGAGTATTTGAATGTTGTTGTAACCAATTTTCTAAGTAGTTTAAAATATTTTTCATTAGAAATAGAAGTCTAGACCATAAGCCTAAACCTAGTATATAACCTTTATACTATAACCTAGTAAAAATGATGAGCAAATAGCTGTCGTACCGTCAGCTGTAACCGACGGCGTCTGTGCTAAGCTGGGTTTGATTCAAATCCTTTTTTTAATGGGATATAATAGCTATTATTTTAGCTACTATGCCAGCCGCAGCCCAGAAGAGATCAGATGTGCGCCAACAGTAGTCACCTTTAAATCCAGACTCAAAACACATCTGTTTAGCTATTTACTGAATGAACACTGGGCTAAGTCCAAACTGATGCACTATATTTTATATGGTTCGTTCAGTCTCTTTTATTTCTTAACTCTACTATTTTTCTATTTTTTTTCTTTTCATTTTAATTGCTTTAATTTTATCTTTAATATGTTTAAAATTTTTATGTTTTCCTGTTCATGTAAAGCACCTTGAATTGCCATTGTGTATGAAATGTTTCTAAATAAATTTGCCTTGCCTTGCCTTGCAATATTACAATCGTAATGGTAACTTACCTGCGCATTTACACTCCCAAGCAAAAAAGTATACTTAATTGTACTAAAATAAAATAAAAAAATGTATTTTAGTTATCCGAAATATACTTCTAATATATTATTTTGGTATGTATATTTTAAAAGCATACTTTAAATATACTTAAATATATGAAATACACATTTATTGTTAAACATAAGTAGGCTATACTAAATTATAATACTAAAGTATAATTTAAATATACTGTGAAACCCATTTCGGGTTAACACAATCTGTGATCTAATCCTGTTTACATTAAATAAGCCTTCTCCCGAGCAGGTTTAAGCTTACGCACCTGTTGCTATGACAGCAAGTCCAGGATAAGCGTCAAAGAACCAAACAATCCAAGATCATGCCAAATCGTCAACAATCAAATCCAGCTAACTTAGTTAGCAACGTACGAAGAACGGACCACTGGCCTCTGGTATAAGTTGAGCCCATAGAAATTAAATCTATAGAAGCCTTATTATTGGTAGGGGCGCAGATGGCTCAGTGGGTAGGGAGTCAGACTTGTAGTCAGAAGGTTGCCAGTTCGATTCCCGACTGAGCCAAATGTCGTTGTGTCCTTGGGCAAGACACTTTACCCTAATTGCTCCCAGGTCGTTGCTGTAAATAAGAAATTGTTCTTAGTCAACTTACCTGGATAAATAAAGGTTAAATTAAAAAAAAATTAAAATTAAACTGTTTGGCGTGGTCATTCGATTAGTACACAAACAAATGGCGACTGTCGTTAGTTGTCACGGTAACAACACCTAAATCGGTTAATGCGGAAGTAGGGCGTTAGATCTTTGCACTGGAATTGTACACGTAAAAATGGCTTCCGCTCTGACCATTCATCTACATTTATTTGCATTGGAATGCCACTTCTATAGATTTAATTTCTATAGGCACTTCTATAGATTTTAAAGCTGCATTGTGTAATGTCCCTCTTTGGCTAATGTATTTTTAAAGATGAAGGCTTAACATGGCTGCCGCAATTCGAGCGGCACCATTGTATGTATTGTGAGTGGAAGATTCTACGCTTACGAAAACACTTTCATTAGTTGGTGGAAATAATTACACATGAATGAGCACATATTTTTGAAAGAACAAATTTTTTTTGCTAAGAATCAACTCAAAGAAATACACAGTGTAGCTTTAAGTTGATACCTAGACTTTCATAGTTTCGCCTTCAGAATTGAAGCGAAAATTAACATTTTAAATCAATAATGAAAATCATTTTTTTATCAGACATTTCGAAAATGAAACACTAAACTATTAAAATGGTGTTAAATAATTACTAACTAATTTAATTTTTGAAAACAAAACATTCAGTTTTATGACACTAAATCGCGGGCCTCTATTTTGAAAGTTCGGAAGTACGTTTGGTTTATTGTTGCTAGCAAGATACAAGTTCACGTAAGTGAATCGCTCAACTACTGCAAGTACCAATGTCTACATTTGCTAAAACCATGACTAGTAAGTAACAGATGGATTCTGTCCGTAGTTCTCTTTTTAAATATTGGCAAATTTGTCCCCAATGACTATACCATCTAAATTTAACGTTGGCATAGTCTGTTAAATGCCGCTTAAGGTGATATTTTGTTGGATGTTGCCTTGTTGAAAATGAGTGTCTGTATTTGCTTTCAGTCAATACATCTACTAAAGTAGCTACAAATGAATACGATGAAATGTAAACCTTTGCAGTAATTATGCAGATCATTGAACTACGCATTTAGTTAATACAGGCAGGCAAATGCAGCACTTTATATCAGCTTTGCTGTATGTTTGGCAATTGGCAGTTTAAAAACCTGGTGCCAGAAAAAGTGAGAAGTGAGTGACCGTCGATATCTTCCTCTAGAGTTCCGTCTAGCAGTGATCCAGTTACATGTGACCAAAGTCAAAGACCACAACCTGTACAGAGCGCGGGGTCTGATAAAAGAAGCCGCCCGACAGGATGCCAAAATGGTGATATTACCTGTGAGTATTGTTCAGTGCTAGGAGAACCGCTAGGGTTAACGAGACGGGTCTGTCTGCGGACTGCAAGAGAGAGGCGTAACTTGAAGGGGGCGTAACGTGAAGTCGGGCGTAACTTGAAGTTGTCCAAATTAAAGAAACAATACATTGCAATATGGTTTCTACCAATACATTATCACTAATACATTGGCGTTACTTGCTTTGAGAACTTGTAACTCAATCTAAGCCTTACCCAAACCCTTACCATGACCTTAACCACTCAGAAACCTTTCTGTTAATTCGATCTAAGCCTTACCCAAACCCTTACCCTAACCTTAACCACTCAGAAACCTTGCTGTTAATCCCATGTAACATGTGTTATATCTACGGGATTTACTGTACTCGCAGTAATTTTGTAAGTATGCATAAGTTAAAGGAGCGTAACTTGAAGTCTTGCAGGCATAACTTGAAGTCTTGCAGGCTGCAGACAGATACTATTGGAGTTAACTGCGACCAACCGTGACGTCAGTATTGGTCTGTATTATTATAATCGTGGATTCATCTCTCACCAAAATACTTTGTGGCAACGTCATCAATAGGTAATTCCTTGACAACAGAGCCATGATCATGTCCTTACCTTCCCAAAATGTTGTGGCATTGTTATTTAAAGATCAGCTGATTACTAATTATTTTGTCATTTTCTTACTTCCTCACCACGTCATTTCTTGACATTAGGCATTTTGGTTTGAAATACATTAATAGGATATACACTGCTGAAAAAATAAAGGGAACACTAAGATAAAACATCCTAGATCTGAATGAATGAACTAATCGTATGAAATACTTTCATCTTTACATAGTTGAATGTGCTGACAACAAAATCACACAAAAGTTATCAATGGAAATCAAATTCATCAACCATGTAATGTCCTTAAAACAAGTTAAAATGAGGCTCAGTAGTGTGTGTGGCCTCCACGTGCCCGTATGACCTCCCTACAACGCCTGGGCATGCTCCTGATGAGGTGGTGGCTGGTCTCCTGAGGGATGTCCTCCCAGACCTAGATTAAAGCATCCGTCAACTCCTGGACAGTCTGTGGTGCAACGTGGCGTTTTTGCGACTTTGATTTCACAACGTTGACATGACCTACTGGTGACGCAATGGGAACGTTGTAGCGACCTGTGGGGGTTTCACTTTGCTGGTTGTGGCAACGTCATGCTAATGTAAGGGTGCCCGATAACTGACCAGCACATGACGTCACAACGTAATATTGTTTGCTGGGTGGAAGCTCGGAGGTTGACGTCTTGAGGACGAGTAGAATCAAAAAGTTCAGCATCAACAATACAAATGTTTCAGCTGCATGGGCTTTAGGGTCAGAATCGCATACAGCTCTAGAAAAATGTAAAAATAAATCTGCTTGGCTAATTTGCTGCAATGTGGGCAAGTCCACATGATAGTCAATGGTTAGGGCCTGGCTGTGGCTTCTCCAACTTTGCCTGGACCCCAGGGCAGGAGGCAACGCAAATTGGCATAGCGCTGCCTGGGATTTGGGATAGAAGTCAGATTACCAACCTTGCCACGTCACTCACCAGCGACTCCTTGTGTGCATACCGGGAGCCTGTAAGGTAAATCGCGGAGGTATTGTTGGAGAGTGTCATCTCACACATGATGATCTGACTAAAAGGCTTTGTGTTGGATGAGCAGTGCGAAAAGAATCGTCCGGCTTGGTGATGTGCTTAGGTAAATAATGTGAGCACCATTCACCATCCTACATGTGTCGACGGGAGTTGCCAACAAGGTTAGTGGGAAATAGGACAAGACCAATTGGGTGGGGGGGGGGTAACAAAGAAATATAAATGAAGAAATAAGGTCATTGGCTGCGATGTCCTCCAAAACATTTGAATGTCACTCAACAACTGTAGGATGACATCAAGTGACCTATAAAAAGGCAAATGGCAGCTGGGGTGAAGTGGATGCTGAGGACGGTTCGAAACAAGCTTCTAGGTGCAGGGCTGAAGTCATGCGAAGTTAAAGAAAAGTTTTTCATCAATCAGAAGCAAAGCCAGGCTGAGGTTTGCAAAAGACCGTAAGGAATGGACCATAGAGGACTGGAGTAAGGTCGTCTTCTCTGATAGAGTCCAGTTTTCAGCTTTGCCCAACACCTACTCATATAATGGTTAGACAGAGACTTGGAGAGTCCTACAAGCCACAGTGTTTAACACTTACTGTGAAATTTTGTGAAGAATCGTTGATCTGGGGGTGCTTCAGCTAGGCTGGAATCGGGTAGGATCGTCTTTGTGAAGGACGCATGAATCAAGATTCGTACCAGGCTGTCCTGGAAGAAAACTTGCTTCCTTCTGCTCTGACAATGAGCCTTAACACTGAGGACTGTTTTTTTCCAGCAGGACAATGCTCCATGCCATAGAGCCAGGTCAATCAAGGTGTGGATGAAGGGCCACCAGAATCAAGACCCTGTCTTGGCCAGCCCAGAACTGAACCCCTTTGAAAACCTCTGGAATGTGAGCAAGAGGAAGATGGATGGTCACAAGCCATCAAACAAAGCAGAGCTGCTTGAATATTTGCACCAGGAGTGGCTTAATGTCACCCAAAATCAATGTGCAATACTGGTGGAGAGCATGCCAAGATGAAGGAAAGCTGTAATTGGAAGATTATGGTTATTCCACCAAATATTGATTTCTTATTTCTGCCAAACTTAACACGTTAGTATTATGTTGTTTAAAAATGTACTTATTTGCGTTATTCAAGGTCTGACAGGAGTGCATCTTCTTTGTTATATTGACCAGTCTGCAAGTAAATGCTCTGAATGACAAGATCTTTCTCTTGCATTCGGGAGATATGTTGTCAGTTGTTTATGGAATCAAAAAAACATTATAATTTTTCCCAATCATAT
>JACXGM010010992.1:0-25578 GCA_016801145.1 Umbra pygmaea | reverse complement strand
AGTCCAGGATCCAGTTGCACAGGGAGGTGTTAAATCCCAGGGTCCTGAGCTTGGGAATGAGCTTAGCAGGAACAATAGTGTTGAATGCTGAGCTGTAGTCCACAAATAGCATCCTCACGTATGTGTTCCCTTTTTCCAGATGGGAGAGGGCGGTGTGTGCCGTCAGTGCGATGGCATCGTCTGTAGATCTGTTGGGGCGATATGCAAATTGTAGGGGGTCCAAGGTGTCAGGAAGGGCGGCGCAGATGTGGGTTCTGACCAGCCGCTTAAAGCACTTCATGATGATGGAGGTCAGTGCTACTGGGTGGTAGTCATTTAGGCAGGTGATGGTAGGTTTCTTCAAGGCATAGATATCCAACATAACTTTCAGAAGCACTTGATAAATATATGGTTTCAAAATCAATACACAAATATGACAATAAATATAACAAAAGCAGTAACTTTTTAACTACAGATTTTTTTCTCTTGTGTGAGGATCGGAATGTAGCCTGATGTTCTTCTCTCTTCGATTCTATAAATCTGAATATTTCTTTGAGTACGCACGTCCTATATTTCGTCCGTACGCCACTTCTGATGCAAATCCACCTTAAAGTTTTATAAATGAGGCCCCAGATCTCAACCCAATAGAGCATCTTTGGGATGTGGTGGAAAGGGAGCTTCGTGCCCTGGATGTGCATCCCACAAATCTCCAACTGCAAGATGCTATCCTATCAATATGGGCCAACATTTCTAAAGAATGCTTTCAGCACCTTATTGAATCAATGCCACGTAGAATTAAGGCAGTTCTGAAGGCGAAAGGGGGTCAAACACAGTGTTAGTATGGTGTTCCTAATAATCCTTTAGGTGAGTGTATAACAGTCTTTAACTGAGAAATATGGGATTTCTTCACACTTACAACAGAAATACTTGTCTTGCTCAAGGCGTCAGAGTGAAACGTTCTCACTTTTCGCCACCGTTGTGCAGTTGAGTAAAATCATTCATTTCTTTCTGTTAAACTCAACATCATAAACACTTTGAACTGTGTTTCATAACACTAGTGACTTGAAAAACATTGTGATCACCTCCGTGGAGGTTCTCAACTGGCCTTGCCACATGCAAAGTATTGAGAGGGTTGTTAAAATGGTGACTGAGGCTTCTGCTAAGTAATTTTCACAAGAAAAGAGAGATGGAGGGTTCAGGGCTCAGGAGACCAGCAGGAGGTTGATGTCTAAGTGTTCGTAATGTTTGTAATTGTATCCAATCATATTCAGTTTACTAGTTAATAAATATGTAAATTTGAGTTGGCTCTGTAAATATAAATGATTTTCTTTATCTGTAAATATATTTAAACTCATTTGAATTCCTGTTGAAAAAATACTTTATTCTATTAATGGCTGCAACCAGATTTCAAAGACAGTAGGTTGTGAAAAACCCTTGAGTGACTGCAAAAGACCTGCAGAAAGACATTGTGGCAACAGGTACTGAGGTTTCAGTGAGCACAGTTAGGCGCATACTAAAAGGACATTAAATATCCACAATAAACTGTTACAGGATATACCGGTAGTTCCTTGCCAGCAACTGCTAAAATTAGTTTTAGCATTGCTGTTTATTAATAGAACATAGCAATCTTATTGAAATAACCTTGTATCCTCAGTACTAGCTTTTAGTGAATACTAGAAAACTACTTGTGAGTACCCAAGAACCCACTTCTCCTTGTAAGTGGTAACCTGGTAGTGAGTAAAATGAACTGTATTTTTAAAAATAATTTGAAAAAAAGTCATCTTTACAGATCTTCATTGTAAATTGTTTGAACACTGTTTTCCATGCTTGTTCAATGACCAAAACAAATGTAGGAACATGCATCTGTGGAACAGTTGTTAAGAATCCAACAGCTTACAGATGGTAGGCAATTAAGGTCACAGTTATAAAAACAGAGGACACTAAAGACACCTTCATAATGGACTCTGAAAAACTCAAAAAGATGTCCAGGGTCCCTACTTCCAGGTCCTTGTGAATGTGCAGTTGTGTCCAGGGCAGTAAATTACAATGTTTGTAATTTGAGACACCAAATACAGTACTACAGGGAGACAGGAAGGACAGCTGATTATCCTCGCAGTGGCAGACCACATGTAACACCTGCAGAGGATCAATACATCCAAACATCACACCTGTGGGACAGGTACAGGATGGTAATAACTGCCCAATTTACACCAGGATGCATAATCCTTCCATCAGTGCCCAGACTGACTACAATAAGCTGAGATAGGCTGGAATGAGGGCTTGTTGGCCTGTTGTAAGGCAGGTCCTCAACAGAAACCACAGGCAACAACGTCACCTTAGGGCACAAACTCACCTTCGCTGGACCAGACAGGACTGGCAAAAAGTGTTTTTCACTAAGACACGGTTTTGTCTCACCTGAGATGATGGTCTTTATCGTTGAAGGAATTGGTGTTAAACTGAGGCCTTAACTCTGGAGCAGGATCGTTTTGGAGGTGGAAGGTCCAAGGTCTAGGGCGGTGTGTCACTGCGTCATTGGATGGAGCCTGTTGTCATTGCTGGTAATCTCAACATTGTGCGTTACAGGGAAGACCATCCTCCCTCATGGTAACCCTTCCTGCACGCTCATCCTCCAGCATGACAATGCCGTCAGCCATCCTGATGGTTCTGTGCATGATTTTCTGCAAGACAGGAATGTCAGTGTTTTGCTATGGCCAGCGAAGAGCCTGGATCTCAATCCCATTGTGCACTTCTGGAACCTGTTGGATCAGAGGGTGAGGGCTAGAGCCATTCCCCCCAGAAATATCCGGGAACTTGCAGGTGCCTTGGTGGAAGAGTGGGATAACCTCTTAAAGTAAGAACTGGCAAATCTGGTGGAGTTCTTGAGGAGATGCACTGCAATACTTAATGCAGCTGGTAGTCACACCAGATAGTGACTGTTACTTTAAATTTTGACTCTCCCATTGTTCAGGGACACATTTAATTTCTGTTTGTCACACATCTGTGGAACTTGTTCAGTTTGTCTTAGTTGTTGAATCTTTTTATGTTCATACAAATATTTTCACATTAAATTTGCTTAGAAATTACAGCAGTTGAATGTGAGGATGTTTCTTTCTCTTTTTTGCTGAGTTTATAAATGTAACACTTGAGAGGCTTTGGTCAGCTCTCCACCAAAAAGCAGGTTTCACATGCAATTAGCTTTTTTCAATCTAATTCCTTTTATGGTATCAAAGATGCAGCTATGGAAGGGTAAATTACCTAGTAATCAAACGTTGAAAAAATATTTATGATCAGATCATGATTTAAGACGCGTAGCTGTGCCCAATACATTTACCGTTAGCCTCTGGAAGCATTTTGCTATTTGATGATTGTATTCTCTTGGAGTAAGCTGTCTCACTATCATTACTTACTTACTACTTTTCTGTCTTGCAGGGGATGTATGTCTTTATGCATGCTGTCAAAGGCACTCCATTTGAGACCCCAGACCAAGGCAAAGCTCGGCTTCTGACACATTGGGAACAGTTGGACTATGGCGTGCAGTTCACCTCATCTAGAAAATTCTTCACAATCTCTCCAATTATTTTGTATGTCACTTTTCGTCATCTAGAAGTGCTTATATTTTTGTCCAAAAGCCTTCAATAACCATTTTGTATTTAAAATTAAATTTGTGTGCTGTCGGACACTTTCCTGGACACCAATTAAAACCAGTGTTGAACTAGAAGCATTTATTTAAAAATGATCAGTTGGAAATATTTGAATAAAGAAAACAGGCTTCATCTGTGTCTGTGACACCAACACTAGAAATGCTATCTGTTGAACATGTTGCAGAGGTTTTTGTTATTGACACAATTGCTAACTATTCTTTTTTTCTCCTTTTCCTAGATATTTTCTTGCAAGCTTCTACACAAAGTATGACACAACACACTTTGTCATAAACACTGCTTCACTTTTGAGCGTGCTAATCCCAAAATTGCCACAACTACATGGAGTCCGAATTTTTGGTATCAACAAGTATTAGGTGTTAAGAGCTTCACTGGTGTGAACAACCTTCAAAGGAGGCTCAGTAAAATGAATGGTTAGCTCGACCACTAGAGTGTGCGCTAAGCATTTTGTACAGTATGTGTAATTGTCCCTAATTGTTTAGATCCACCAGGTTAACCTAGTGGGAGACTTGGAAAGAGGGAAGATAATGCAATGTGCATTACTAACTTAAATATTTAATGTTTGTTTTTTATCTGCATAGACCCGGGCTGGCCTAGGTGTCAAAGGTGGAGCTTTTTTGTTTGTTCAGTGTTGTTATTTGCCCTCTCTTCACAGTAATAGATTGTTATTTGTCACAATGTGTTTCTGTTCATAACCGGAAGCCTTGGAATATATTTGATTTCTTTTTAAATATGATTTCTACACAGAAGTAGATGCCTATGTTTCATTGTTTTAGATCAGTGTTTCTCTTATCATTGCTGAAATAACTGAGTAAATCCAAATACTCATTTTGCATGATTTCCATGATATATAAATAATTTCTCATTGTTATTCAATCATGTAGGGCAGGCATTTTTCCAGTGTATATAGTTTTATGTATAGATGAATGTCTTGATTCATATGTGAAGATCAGAGATTTGTCAAGTGTTGTCAGATGAAAGTGTTTACTGAGACAGGTCTGTGGTATGCCTATTTACCTAAATTCATGTAGCTGTACTTGTTTAGGATATGAATATCTCTTGGATGCTATTACCAAAGCAGCTAGTCCTGTTTTGTTTGGTCATGGTTTATTCACAATTTTCTTGGAGCTTTGTTAGCCCTTGTACCTAACAACATTAAAATTTTGCCCTTAAACGCAGCATGTTTGTGTTCTCTGGCTAAAATCTTAATACAATCTGAATGCTTTTAAATGATGTTACACAAGCTTTAATTCATCTTAAAAGTAAAAATTCCACAATGTTCCAAAAGTAAAATTCCAATGAGGTAGTTCTCAGACCTTGATATTGTCACATCAAGTGTTGGACACTTACGAATATCTAATTATAAAAACTGATCCCTTAAGAATTCTCATCTGTTAGGAATTCATTTTGGTATAAAGTGTGTCAGCCTGTTGATGTCCTCACACTGTTGGCCCAAGACGCCTTTGAAAACCTCAAAACGGTGATTCAGATCTTTTTGAGCATGGATTTTGTATTTAGTTCCAAAGGCCCCATCAGCAGAAGGTGTTCCAAAGAAAACTCTGCCTATCCTAGAATGGACCAGTGCCATAGCACACATAACACAAGGCTCTCGGGTAACGTACAGGTCGTACCCGGTGCAGATGTATGGCGGACCACTCTCCACTGCACTGTCCTGATCCTGCAGTATCCCACTAGTTTGTGTGGCATCCTGTTGTTGAGGGACTGAGGAATCGAGCCAAACAAACTTGCAAGCAGGATAATTATCGTAGGTGTAGACTCCACCATTCTGCCCGTGTGCAACCAGGTCAACGCAGACCATGACTGCATGATGCAGTGGGTGATCGCCTTTCCGACAGTCATGTCCTACAGCGAGGATCCTCTCTTCCGCTGGGTCGACAACTACAGCACCCACAGCCTCCATGCCAATCTCGCAACCCGCTCTGGCTGCAGCCACAGCCTCCATCATGTATTTGTGCATCTTAATTTTCTGAGAGGAGGAAAAGAGCTGGCCTTTTAGTGCCACAGTCACCTGCTTGTCTTCGTGAAAAGAGGTGGGCCAGTGTTTGCTTGCCTGCTCAAACTGTGGTCTTGTCAAAGGAGGGTGTGCTGGTATCTTGACCAAAAAAGGGTCCCCAAGACCTGCACAGTTTAATCTAACTGTGGATAACAGATTACACATGTGCATGTCTCTACGGTGGTTAATGTCTGGTGCATCACTGGCGAGGCATAAAATGACCTCCAGTGGGTGTGGACTGCCCTTTTCCTTGTGTGCCCTTACTCTCTTGATGTGTTGAAGTCCAGTTAACGGAAAAATTGTCGCCAACTCCTTTATCAAACGCGAAGTTTCTTTTTTGTCTGTGATTGGAGCTGCAAAAGCCTCGATGAGCTCAATGTCTTGTGACTGCTCATTGGACAGCACAGGGTAAGCGACCCAGGAGTCGATGTCACACTCGGATTCTTTCCGGCGTTTTGGCTGTGGCTCCATTTCTATTTACCCTTGTTATAACAGATTGAGCCGTTTCGTCCTGATACGTGATTTCCAATGTAAGACACCAGATGAATTGAAGAAAGTAATATGCAACGTTTCTACCACATCGGTTAATTTACCGTGTAAAGTAGCTTTCATTAGAAGAGTCAATTGTGACAACATTCAGATTGTTTTTGCTCGTTTATGCCTTCGTAATTCTGCTTCGTGGTACCGTGATCCATGCTTGTTGATGTCGTAAAGCATATACTATCCCATCTGAAACAAAGGCTAACATTGTTTGGGTCCACCCAGGATTTTGTTTCCTATATTGACTTAAACGAGCATATTTAATAAAACAAAATTCCATTGATATCGTTAAAAACGTAAAAAAATCCGTGCTAAATGTAAGGTAAGAAAAATGTAACTGCATATGGAATACTGTTGAGGTTTCATAGGGGAGTTGTTTACATGTGACACAGGTCAATGTACGATGAGGTGGTAGTCTCGCGTGGCCAGACCATGGGACACAAGCCATTCATAGATTGCGGAAGTAGCCATCTGGCCTGCGAGACTCGCGGAGACCAGCGAAGTGGTTGAGCTCGAGCAGACGCTTCTCAGATAGGTTCGCATTTAACACGAAAGCTGAATTTATCTAGTGAATTTGAACATGAAAGCGGTATTGTTTTCAGATTTTACCCAATAGCCAGAGTATTCCAATTCATAACGTTCTTATTAAAAAAAAAAAAATGTTTGCATTTAAAACGTTGGCTCAACAGGGCCCACAAATGTTAAAACTCAAGTATTTATGGAAATGTCCATTTAGAAAACAAATGAGTTCCAGGCTTGTTCTTGGCATTGAGACAAGCTGTGATGAAACAGGTGCTGCTGTAATGGATGAAACGGGCTTAATTCTTGGAGAATCTCTTCATTCACAAAAAGAGGTGCACTTAAAGTGGGTATATTGTTATTTATGTTCATTAAGCAGAAGTCATGTTTGGATTAAAGAATGCATGCAATGCCATTGGTAATGGAACTCGAAAAATGCTTACACTACTAACAGGAAAAAAGTATACTATATGCAACCAGGCAGGTACAAGTGTGAAATTACTTATCATAACTTCCTCATGTGCATCCACTTTTATGGTCAGTTTGATTATTTGATGTTATGACAAATGACATCACAGTGCAACATGGAGGGATACAGCCCTTAGCCATGGTGCATTGTCATTTTACCACAAAACCCCAGAGGAGATTATAAACTATTTACCAACACAAAAGAACAGGGAAAAGTATTTATTGACATGTGGTATTCGTAAGCATTGAGTGGGTGTGCTGTATTGCAAATATTACACGACTGAGAGCTGTTCTTAGGATGAAGTACCATGATAATGGTTACATACACTCACCGGACACTTCATTAGGTACACCTTGCTAGTACCAGGTTGGACCCCCTCTGCTTTCAGAACTGTCTTAATTCTTTGTGGCATAGTTTGCCTTAATTCTTTAAAACATTCCTTAGATATTTTGGCCCATATTGACATTATCGCATCACGCTGCAGATTTGTCACTGGACATCCATGATGTCAATCTCCCGTTCCACCACATCCCAAATGATATAGATCTGACTGGAGGCAATTTGAGTACAGTGAATTAATTGTCATGTTCAAGAAACCAGTTTAAGATGATGTGCGTTTGTGACATTATGCGTTTTCCTGCTTGGAATTGCCATTAGAAGATGGGTTCATTCTCCTCTGAACTCTGCAGTCAACAAGGCATTTTCATCCCCAAGGAACAGCTTTTAACTGATTTTCTCTTTTTCAAACCATTTTCTGTAAACCCTAGAGATGGTTGTGTAGGAAAATCCCAGAACATCAGCACTTCCTGAAATATTCAAATCAGCCCGCCTGGCACCAACAAACATGCCACATTCAAAGTCACTTTAATCACCTTTCCTCCCCATTCTGATGCTTGGGTTGTATTTCAGCAGATTGTCTTGACCATGTCTACATGGCTAAATGCATTTATTTGCTGCCACTTGATTGGCTGATTAGATAGTTGCATTAACGAGCAGTTGAACAGGTGTACCTAATTAAGTGGCCGGTGAGTGTAGGTAAATCAGCTCAAATCCTATCACATCTGCAAATGAGCAGTCTGGAATCATATTCCACAGTTTGAGGTAAATTTGAAACCATGTTGTTTAAACACAGGTACACTTGTTATATAAATCTATAATAAACTCTATTATATTTGTCCTGGGAGATGTCTCAAGATGTTCTCTCCTGTGTATTTGATGGTAGGACTGGTGGCATTATTCCCATTGTTGCTCAGCAGCTGCACAGAGAGAACATAGGAAGAGTAATCCAGGAGGCCATGGAGAGGAGCGGTGTCACCCCGAGCCAACTGTCCGCCGTAGCCACCACAGTGAAGCCAGGCCTGGCCCTGAGCCTAGGAATAGGCTTGGATTTCAGCCTGAACTATGTAAAGGAATACCAGAAGCCCTTCATCCCAATCCACCACATGGAGGCCCATGCCCTGACGGTCAGGATGCTCCAGCCTTTGCTCTTCCCCTTCCTTGTCCTCCTGGTCTCCGGGGGTCACTCTCTCCTGGCTTTGGCTAGAGGAATCGACGACTTTCTTCTCCTTGGTCAAACGCGGGATGAAGCTCCAGGGGATGCTATGGATAAGGTAATCCTTAAATGTGAATTGTGAGGAAAAATTTTAGCAGAGGCTACTAGGTTCTTGGCCTTGAATGTGCTTTTTGAATGTGCTTTTTTTGACAGGTGGCAAGGCGTTTGTCACTCATCAAACATTCAAAATGCTCCACGCTAAGTGGGGGTCAAGCGATAGAGCTTCTGGCTCAAGATGGGGACAGGTTAAAGTTTCACTTCAGGCCACCAATGGGAGCGCACTATGACTGTAACTTCTCTTTTGCGGGTCTGCGAAATCAGGTGACAATGTTGATAAAGAAAAAAGAGAAAGAGGAAGGTAATATATACTTCATAAAGCAGAATGCTTATTACCTCCCCTAGTTCACTAATTATAACTTCCCCAGTTCACATATCAAATCGGATAATTTACAGAAATTGTGCAAATGCACTAACACCAGGTTTTGTTTTGATCCAAGGTGTGGACGAGGGAACATTGTTGTCATGTGTGAATGACATAGCTGCTGCTCTGCAGCACACAGTGGCCTCTCACATTGCCAAGCGCACACATCGAGCCATTTTGTTCTGTAAGGCCAAAGGACTTCTGCCTTCCTGCAATCAAACCCTGGTGAGTAAATTCATCACAGCACTGGATAGTGGGTTTATTGCTATCAGGATGATCTGGTCCACCATATAGCACTGAATTCTGACCTTTAACAAAAAACTCATTTTGAAAAACTCAAGTCAGTGACGTCCATGTCTTAAGTATTTTCATCTATTAGGTGGTGTCAGGAGGAGTTGCCAGTAACCAGTACATTCGAAAGACTTTGAAGATTGTCACGGACACCACTGGATTACATTTAATTTGTCCTCCACCCAAGTTGTGTACTGACAATGGAGTCATGATTGCTTGGTATGTAGACTTTTACTTTTAATTTAATACCATACACTTACTGCCCAGATGCACCCATCTTGTTGCTTGAATGGGAAGGTGTGCATAATATACTGTACCAGTCACTCAGTGTATATGACTGGAGTGCACTTACACTGTATTTCAGGAATGGAGTTGAGAGACTGAGGGAAGGAAAGGGCATCCTTTCCTATACAGACATTGTCGAGTATGAGCCTAAGTAAGTGCAAGTAAGAACTTGTAGTGAATAATGTGATAACCAACATCTACTGATAACCCTTCTATAATTTAATTGTCATTCCTCGTGTTCTAGGGCTCCTCTGGGTGTGGATATTACAGCAGAAGTGGAGGAGGCGGCTATTAAACTCCCACCATTAAAGCTGATGATTATGGACTGACATTTCTGCACGATATTGCACATAGCACACATAGAGGCATGTACACCGATCCACCATAACATTATGACCACCTGCCTCATAGTGTAGGTCCCCCTTTTGCCACCAAAACAGCAACCCCATAGTCACCAAACTGGGATGCACTGTGTTCTGACAACTTTCGATTAGAACCAGCATTAACTTGTACATGCTTCAACAATGACAAACACAATGGAAATGCTATTCATAGGAGGCATGGTAGGAAGACACCTCTGCTGTTAAAAGAAATAACCAAACGACCCACACTAACTTTGCCAGAGACATCCTGAACAAACCTGAATGTTTCTGGAATTCTTTTCTCTGGACAGAGCTTTTTGGACACAATCAAAACTACAATGTTTAGCAAAATTCCAACACTGCCTACCACCAAAATAACCTTATCTCCACAATCAAGCATGGTCATGGGAATTTCAGGATCTGGGGCTACATTTCCCCTAGACCTGGATGACTGCAAATCATTAAGTGAACCATGAATTCTGAGGTATACCAGGAACTAAATCTTGCCGGAAAATGGGTCTTCAACAAGACAATGACCCAAAACATTCAAGCAAAACTACCAAAGATTGTGCTTAGTTTCTGCATTTAGAGAGGCATCTCAACAGACTGTAGGTCAAACACTGATTGTTCACTGTAACATTTTAGTTGATTTAAAGGACAACTTCAGTGCAAAATAACTAATTGTTACAGAGTCAACCATTCTGTGGGATATGTTTTCATGCTAATCGAATGTGCCCAGTTTTAGTGCGAACTGATAATTACCTTATAACGCTAATTGTGAGGGCATGGATGAAGTAAAAATTAAATTGCTATTCTATACCACTAACAAGGCTCAAAATAGCACCACATTTCCACGGTATCATAATGAGGGTCCCTACATGCCAACCGAAGTATTGAGAACGTTACATGTTCTATTTTGTTTTACAAAAATAAAAAAATAAGAGTTAAGGTCAGTGTTTAAACTAAGGTGCTCTTGTACATTCCTGTCCTTTGTACTGCAAAGCCAAAGGAAATGTCTTTTAGGCTAAACATTTGAAATAATATAAACAATGATTTTCAAACTTTTGACTGCTTTCTTTAATAACTACATAACACAATACTTGTACTTTTACTTTCAGTACTTGAGTAGTACATTTTAAAATAAACTACCTGCAATACTTAAGTACATTTTTTTGAATACTTTAGTGCTTTTACTTAAGTGTGGTGCTTAATGAGCACTTCTACTTTTACTCAAGTTACTTTTTTGATAAAGCACTTTTACTTTTACTCAAGTCTGGGTCGCTAGTACTTTATACATATTTGCCAACGTGCATTTTCAGCATCTCCGGTCCTGGTAGTAATCTGTGCATCCTTTTAAGAGCATAGAGGCTGGAGGGAAATGTGTTCCCACTGAATAATAGGAATACCTTGTGAAAAATATATTGTGTCCTCCCCAATATCACTAAGGTAATTCCTCCACCCTTGCCTTTAGTCTATACCCAGCAGTTGACTGCCTCGGGTCCACGTGTGAGACTGGATCATCTTTGCCCTCATTGGGATACTCCCTAGTTCTCCATATTGTGATGAGGCTTCTGGGGCTCCCTCTGCGACGTCCATCTGTGTATTTATTTCACGTACCTGATACTTGGTGCCAGGGCGATGTTGTTCTCACACTTTTTAGCATCTATACGGTTGTTCCTCACCTTAACTATCACACTAGGGGGTTCCAGTCCTGTGAACGATACTTTTTATGTTTCTTTTTTGCAAGGGTCAGGAGCAGCCTCCCAGGGAGTGTGCTGGAGGAGATATATGCCAAGATTGGGAAACCTGGGAGGAGAAATTGCAGACAGCAACAGGAGTTGGTAAATTCTCCAAATCAAAACAAATAAAAGGGAATGCACCCCACTGCTGAAGGGCAATTCATAATGCAGAATTTCCTTAAAAAACATGATACACAAAAAAATGTTGGGCTGTCCATCCAACCATTTTCACTTAAATTTCTTCTTCCTGGCTTTCCTGAAAAGCAGCTTTGGTTTGCTCCATTTCATTTTTGGAGTTTAATAAGACTTGATACAACAACCGTAGAGGTAATGGTGTGCAGGATTGCTGCCTGCTAAGCAATGTAATATCTAAGTTAAGTAAGGAATAGCCAGCCTTCAGGCAGGTGCCTGGCAGGGAAAAGTCCAACATGACATATAACTTCGGCAATCACCCTGCGGAATCCATTTTAAAGGTTTTTAACACCTCTAATTCATGATCATTATGTATTTGAAGCTGATTGCATGCTTTGAGATCATTGTCTTGGATTTTAAGATCAGTCTTTTAGGGATTTCCTTGTGTGATCAAATTCAAACAATATTTACCTTGACCTGCAGTGATTCACGTTGTTTCACTACTTTAACAGAGTTGGAATGGCTTAATCCTCTGCCTGTTTGGGCTATGGGTGTGTGTCACTCATACAATTATAAGTATTATGCCCTCAAACATGTATGAATAAGAAGTCATAGTATTGGTATTAGTTTGTATACTATGTCCCGTTGCCAAGCAATGGTTTTGGCCAAGTTACAACAAGATACAACATGTTATAACATCTATGGGCAAAATATTCATAAACTTTCTCCAAATTCCTATATTGAAACCAGTATTTTATGGAAACATTTTAGTGTATGCATGCTTCTCTCCATATAGGATGGCACCTTGATCAGGATTTACACAAATAGAGAGGATTACCCAGGCTTTTACGAGAATTTGGATTCTTTTAGTGGTCTGGGTACCCGGTAGTATGACACTTATCACTGGCTCCTCCCCCCCGTTACCCAATGCAGCTGAGTCCAATCACCAAATCCCATCATACCCTTCTGTTTTGTATAAACTGATAAACTGTGCCATTTGTTTGTTAGTCTTGCTTTCTCTGGTTGGATTGTGCTTTATGAGAATGCTCTTGTTAAGCTCATCCTTTGGTCTGTATGTTGTGATTTTGGTTGCAGCCACACTCTGTATTTCCATTTAATGTACTTGTTAGCTCTCTTTATGTGAGGTTCCCTCTTTGGTATTGTTTAGTGTTTGGTGAATTGGTGGTTTTTGTGAGAGCTTTGTTTGATAGTGTGATATTGATAGGCCTATTTAGTGTTATAATCCAGTCTCCATCGTCTTGTGTTTGTTGTCTACATGTTGTATTGTCATTTATCTTTATCAAACATTTGTTCTTTTTGTTCACAGGGAGTGAGGAGTAGCTTAGAGCCGCTCTGGAGTCTACACCACCCATAGGGTAACTTCAAACAATCAGTAGGATGTGGAGCTGGCCGTGGTGCTGAATCCACCTTTTGTGGCTTAAATCACTGCGTGGGAGCTCCCCCAAAATATGCGACATGTGTGGCATTTTGTGCTGTGTGATGAAACTGTACATTTTAGAGTGGCCTTTTATTGTGGCCAGCCTAAGGCACACCTGTGCAATAATCATGCTGTCTAATCAGCATCTTGATATGCCACACCTGTGAGGTGGATGGCTTATCTTGGCAAAGGAGAAGTGCTCACTAAGAGCACTTTTAGTTCAGCTCATGATAAATGGGGGCAATAACAAAAGTGTTGCGTTTATATTTTTGTTCATAGTAGTTATATTTTTAGTTCTTTTTTCCATAGTATTGATGATTACCAGAACTACCGTCACTAACCTCCACACAGCTTTGATGGTCCACCTGGTAAGCCAAAAAACAGCCTAATATTTGAACTATCACGGCAAAGAAGCAAATGCGGACTTGGGGACAGAATTATTTTCCATCTGAAGAAAAGAGATCATTGAACATCTGTCCTTTGGCTGACAGCCAAGAAGATGGAAGACATATAGGGGGTCCACGTGGCATAGTGGGCCAAGTCACTTTCCTGCAGGACAAGCTACATCAATGATAGTGGTTCGATCCTGACTATGGCTTCTCTGACTTTGCCTGGAACCCCCAGCACAAGCCAACGCAAATTGGCATAATGCAGCCTGGGATTTGGGATAGATAACTCAGATGATCTACCTTGCTACGTCACTCTCCAGCGACCCATTGTGAGCAGATTTGGTGTCTGTAAATTCAATCACAAAAGTATAGTTGGTGAGTGAAATCATCCCTTGCAAGATGAGCTGCCTAAAGGGTCCCGTGTTGGAGGAGCAGTGTGAAAAGAACCGGACGGCTCGGAGATGTGTGCTTGGATGAACCATGTGAGTGCTCTTAACCATCCCACATCTTTCGAAAGAGTTGTGGGGCTGCCGCCAAGGCAAGGTTAGTGGAAAACTGGACATGACCAACTGGGAGGGGAGAAATATTGTGAAACATCACAACAACAAAACATTAACGTGGAAGACCTCAACGCAAATATATCCTGTCAATGGAATGTAAAAATTTGAACATACCAATTTTACCAGACACCTGGCTGTTAGGAGGACATGTTTATAGCGCTGGAAAGCTTCTCCCTGAAGTGCTGTGATAGAACAGCTAACTCCGGTAAGACAAGGGGGGTTGTGCATCTTCATATACAACAAGCAGTGTTGAAGCGCATCCAGGAAAGAAAGATTGGGTCTTTTTCCACTGACTTGAATATTTAATGGTAAATCAGTTTAAATTCCACCACAGGCTAACAGCCCTGGCACTCAAGCCAGTGTTAATATCATCAGCAATTTAGTCATAATTCTTTTGACTTTTTATCAATGAAACTAAAAGACAGGACAAAAGCAGTAATGTAGTTTGACAATACATTTTCATTCTGTATATGATCGGAGAGGAATGGTAGCAAAATATACCTTTTTTCATAGGTAAATTAGGTAACGAAAATGTGACAAATTCTGTCATTTTTAGTTATGTCTTTCTCTATGAAATAACAATATTTAGGCTGTCTTTAACTTTCATTACATGCACAACTGGATTGCCTTGTCTTGCCACAGATTACCTGTTTTACAGAGTTATTGTTGACTGTTTAAAACTAAGACAACTAAAAGTACTGCTAAAATTAACACTGCACCAAACATTTACTAGCATGTATCCTGTCAAACTAAAGGCAAAAATAATGCTATATCTACACTACCTACAAGGGAGCATACAAGGCACTCTAATGCCCCCTGCTCAGCAATTAAGACCATGTCTCTGTCCTAATGCTTCCCACCTACAAACAGAAACTCAAGGAGGAGGCACCCTTATAACACAGAAGTGGTCCACAGAGTCAGAAGAGGTTACTCTTTTGATGACACTGGGATGTTTTCTGAGACTCATCAGATGGCAATGAGGTGTATTCCACTGTAGTAGTACATTATATCAACAAATGCATTGCAGATGCTGTCCCAAATGTTACTATTTGAACATTTCCCATTAAAAAACATGGATTAACACAAAGAATGCTCATGAAGGATAAAAAGGAAGACAAAGATCAGGAAGTAGATGCCAACCCTTAAAAGAAGGCCTGAAATGTAAAAATTACAAGGCAAACCATCACACAAGGTAAAAGGCAATACAGGAGGAATGTGGAGTCCCACTACCACGGCACCAATGACCATTGGATGTGGCAGCGCTTACAACTCTAAAAACAAGCCAACCGTGAGATTCCCAGCAATGTTGACCACCCAATCAAGCTAAGTATCTTTTTATGCCTCAAAGCAATACCAAACTGAATACAAGAGCCCCTGATATTCCAGATGACCAAGCAATCACTTTCTAAGTAGCCAAACTGAGAAGAACCTTTAAACATGTTAACAATTGCAAGGCTGCGGGTTAGGCCTATATACTATGTTGTACAGTAGGCTACTATTTCTTTTCTGGCACTTTAAGAAAACATCTATGGCTAATCTGTAAAGCGTTGCACAGCATAACACTCTTAAATGTGGAGGAATTATCGGCTTTGTCACAAGTACCAGTATGAGTACTTATTCCAAGTACTGGAATAGGTATCGTCCCATCTGTAGTTCATATGTGCAATAAACATTACACTTCGTGAGAAAATGTTTTTGGCAGAGAATTCTGATATCAATTCAAAGCAAAAAATTGTGATTCATATTTTTCCCTGAATCGTGCAGGCCTACTGCGGGTCCAGACCGGGTTTATTTGTCGCAAGTGTGACCTAACAGTTCCTGTCCATAATCTCAAAGTGCTTTAAGAGAAAAAAGATTATGTTCTGAAGAATCCCAAGGTAACCTGCCGTAATGACTAGTGCCCTGTTGCACTGACACCGATACCCATGTAGTTCTTGGAAAGACCCCTAATTCCTCACATCAAAACCATCATTCCAGACACAAGAGTCCCTACAACTCACATTCACCCCAACACATGATGCCACCTGCCCTTTGTACTGCACTCCCACATGAAGAAAAAGAACACCTCAGCATTCAACACCATAATCCCCTATAAACTATTTCGTATGCCCAGTGGTTAATTTGTAAATTGAGATGAGCCAGAACATATAGGAGCGTTAATAGGAGAGAGTTCCAGTGGGTTCAGAGAAGGCAGAACACATTAAAAAAAGAAAAACGAAACAGCCAAGGAGCCTATAGACATGTAACTCTCCAAGGTGCTGAATAATACAAAGTAGCTAGACGTCTGTTACATATGCCTCCCGGAGGAGAGAAAGCAGCACCCCACTAAGCGTAAGCCCCTGGGAAAGGAGTACAAGGTATGGAGTCGTGGTGCAAGAGAGGGAGACAGAGGCCAGAATATTGTTTAAAAACAAGGGTATTTATTATCCAAAACAGTAAATGTAGGGAAAAGGAGCTGGACAGGACCAAAGCAAAGGAAGTAAAAATAAACAAACCCTCTAACCTACACTACCTGTTACACACACATCTAACCTACCTAGCACTGTAGCATTTGTGCTCTGACCAAAATACAGGGGGTGGCCTGCCCAGAACTTACTGTATTTACACAGATAAACACTATGAGTTATGTATGCCAATGGGCCTCTTGCCTAAGCACAATTGCTTTCCCCTTGGAACAAATAAAGTTAGTTAGCCCAAATAATAACAATGACAGGTTTGCAAAAATACAGTATTTCTCTCTCCTGCTGCTACACAAGACCAGTACAATTACAACACACTACAAATTTATCAAACTCACAAACACAGAATGTACTGATATTAAATTTCCTAATCCCATACAGGGTTCAAACCAAACAGCCAAAAGCAGCAGCAGAGAGAGAGATATGCTACAAGACTGGAACTTGTGTTCCAGTCAGCTGCAACCACTGACGAGTGGGTGGTGTTCCACTTCCTAATCTGCAGGAGAATCCACCAATCAGCTGCCGCCACTGGAACTGGAGCCATCTTGCCTGGTACAAACACTCACAAAGAAAGACAAGCAACAAAACGAACCCAGAACACTGGGGACGTAACAACGTCACAGAAAAAGGAGCATATAGACGAGCAGGGACTCTGTGGCAGGGCCAGGCATGTCCTAGGCCCAATCAGAGTTAGTACTGGCCCAGCCAATCAGAATGGGGTTCACTTTTTTATAGAATTTAAACATTTCTTAAGTACTTTTGCCTGACTTATCAGAAATCAAAAAAAATATCAGTAGGATTGGAATGTAATTGGCTATTTAGGAATGAAATGCTATCCCGCCACCCAGCCTGTCTTTAACGAAAGAGTATGTCTACCTAGGTTAGCTAATTGAATATATTCGCCTACTCTGTGGTAATTATGTTTGTCTCAAAAATTTAGTTATTTTACTCAACATGTATTTAAATGTTATGGTTAAACAGTTCACTCTTACACTTCTTTAAATAGCCAAGAATGAAGAATGAAGAAAAAAAACGGTATCTCTATCAGCTGTCGAGTCGAATCCTGTTATTGTCTTGAAGGAAATGTCCATAAAATTATAGAAAAAGTACTAGCAACAAATTGCCTTTAACGATTCCCCTTATGTACATTGTACATGTTCTGTTCACGTTTCTCCCCTGTGTGTTTTGTTTTGGTTATAGCATTTGTGTGATGTGTGTTATTTGTTTCCTGCTCCCTGTTCACATGAACCTTCACATGATTTTCTTTTAACCAATCATTTAATTTAATTACTCACCCAGCTGCACTCATTTGGTTATTAGTTCTATATTTAAGTTCTGCCTTAATGTGATTTACATGTTGGTTATTGTGGCATGTATTCCCTGTCAGTTGATGTATGTCAGTGTATTGACTTAAAATTATTACCTAAAGGCTTTAGCCCCACGAGGCAGTTTAGTTTTTGTAACACTGTTTTGTAACAGTTTTGTCGAATAAAAACATGTTTGTTTTCTATCGGCATTCCTAGCATTTGTCTCTGTACACTTCAGCACTGAGGAAAGCAAGAGCTATGTTAGGCTACAGTAGTGTTGCATGTGACTGAATAACCAACCAAAAAATTAGACAGCGAGGAAAGAGACGCAGCCGACCGGCACAGGATGGTTTCAACCCAGTAGGACAGAGAGGAGCAGGAGCAGCAGGTCAGAGGGTACGTCGGTGAAGTGGATCATGACCTAATCTGCTGGGAGTCAGACCAGGAAGAGGCAGACGAGGAGAAAGGTTCGAGGCGCACCCCAACTCCACTCTAGCTACCGGTCACCCTAGTAAGCTAGTCTCCCTCACTGCCTGTCCCGCACCCAAGGAAGTTTAGTGTGGTTGTCGATCTGCGGGACCCTCCTTTGTCTGGTCCTGTAATACCAGAGTCCTCCCAGCAGTCACCCTGGTGGACATATGTTCCCTTTTGCCTGCCCACCATCTCTGCTCCTCTCCCCTGTGCCATCTACGGAGTCCTCCGGACCTGAGTCTGTAGAGCCCTTCACGTCAGTGCCAGTAGCTCCACCCTCCACTGGAGAGATTCTCTCTTTTTCCCCGTAAAGTGATCCTGCATCTTCCAGACAGTTTTGAGCATAAAGAATCTTTAGTTCCTCAATGAACTGGCTGTATCCTGTACTGTCAACCTCCATCCCCTTTGAGAAAAAATCCTAGCCTCAATGATCTTAGTCAAGCTAAAACACCCTCTGGTTAAGTACTCTGTCGCTGGGTCTCCCACATTTGCACGCCTTGGAGTTTTCCTTAATTCCTTCTTGACTGTGTGTGTCATCGGCCTGGCTGATCTGCCATTGCCCGAAACACTCTCGTTTCTCTATAAACAGCCCAGTGTGCAGTAGTAATTGTGCAGTCTCTCATTTGGAGCTCAAGTGATAATTCAGATAGTTCTTGAAGTGCATCACACAAGTCCTAGATTGCTAAGAAACACGTGAGGATATGTGAATGGCAAGGCCGCTACAGGACTGCCGAGTCACACTGTCATGGGAGGTGTCTTCAGCTGCTGCGGTGAAATGTTAATGAAGCGCAGTGTAATTTTTCCACAGTCTCTACCGTTCTGAAGCTGGATGCCACCCATCTAGTGTCCAAGATCCTGCCGATTTTACAAAGCTTGATGTCTAGACCTTCTGCACATTCTTTCAGGTCCATTCGGCTTTTGTTAGATACGCTATGAAGTGAATATAGCTTGTCCATAAGGACTATAAATTGATTGATAGCCCCCATCTCTTTTTTCATGAGCCCATAGATATCCATTATAAAGGCTAGATGACTTATGGCTGAGTTTCTAACGTCATCACCGGTGGCCATCTTGTCACAGGCAAGCTTGGTGGGCTCTATGGTACCTAATGTAAGGTAAGTGATCACAAATACTCTAATCTCGCTGAAATCTTGACGGATTTACAAACGGTTTAGTTTCTTACAAATGTTATTAACGTGGCTATTATTCTGGATGCTTTATATATAATATGCAATTTTTTCAAAAAGTACGCAGTGTCATAACTACATATCTGACATTTTTAACAAACCAAACCGTTTGAAAATCGGTAGAAAATTGAGCATGTTATGGTTATTTTCGAAGTACATGCACCATTAACACACAATGTTATGAGTAAGCGAGCTGTCTGTGGCAAGATGGCCGCCAGGTGCAGACGTTGACCTCCATTAGCCAGCAGCGCTGACGAGACATCTGGCCTTTATTATGGAAATCTATGCATGAGCCGGCCTATGCCTTTTAGCTTTTTTGTAAGCTGTTCGGACAATTCTGGCCGTAGTAGGATCATTTTTATTTTCAGAGTTACCTACAGTCTGTGTCAAAGTGTCTAATTTAGCTTTGTCTGCAATGCTTGCTGCAGCTAAATGCCCCTTCATTCGGGCATGTTCAAAAACCTTGTTTCTGAGGGCTCTTTGTTTCTGGAGGCTGAACAAGACACAACACATTCCACCCACTCTTTGGCTTGTTTCACCCCAACACTCTGGATCCAAACTTTTGAATGTTCTTGCAGCCCAGTGTTGAATTATGCAGCAAAAGCCAGCGGAAATATTTTGGCTTGTTTTTTAACTGCACCTGCTGCGAGAACTTCACAGGATACCCCATCGCCCTCATTCATCAACTCCTCAGACTCGCTAACAACAGACCTACCAGCTGGTGGTGGTGGTGATGATGGTGAACGTGAAGGATTAGCAGCACCGCACTGCTAGCCAATTTATCACCGTTGGTAAACGTTTGAACTGCCATCCTATCTTCCGACACTGACAGTTCTCTGGTGCGTTTTGAGTCACCATCTATCTGTCTATTTTTTGTCTTAAATAACTTAATTGTCTTCATTGTCTTTTTCTGTCCATATTTTTATTTGACTTATTTCCAGCCTCCCATTTCAAAACGAGTGAAAACGATTTGTCTAAGTAATGTGACATAGTTGATGTTACCCTCAGTGTCATTACCACTATTTTAAGATCAGTTAGCCTAATGCATACTACTCGATTTCAATTATGGCTAAATCAAGACTGCAGTTCTGGAATCAATTTGGCTTATATGGCGCTTATACTGTTCATTACAGCTTTTACCGGTAAGCGAAATAATTACAGAGAAGGAAGAAGTTATTTTATTAAAATTTGAAAATTTTTTATTAGAATGTTTACCGTGATGACGACAAACAGTATTGAACAAGACAAATTATGTCCATGAGCTAACGGATCCGGCCAAAATAGGTCCCAGAACAAATTGCAGGAATTCTGAGAGGTGCCAGATCCTGTTCCGCCAGGATCCGGCCCAATTTAACCACTGCGTACGCCTCCCCAGAGGGAGGTGACTGTGATACCCCGCTGCTCAAGGACCCTCAGTGGACAGAGAAAGAGGTATTGAGTCGTGGGTGCAAGTACGGAAAACTGACACAAAGGTTATTAATTCACAATTTGCCTTTTATTTAGCCACAGTAATTGTTAGAAGGGGCTGGACAGAACCAAAGCAAAGAACTAAAAAGTATAAATCCCAACCCTTTCTTGTCCTAACTGTCCTAACACAAACCATAAACTAACTGGCACACTAGCAAGGTGCCTTAACCAAAATTAAGGGGGTGGTTTGCCCAGATCTTTCCTAGTGCATGTAGGCAAGGGAGTTACCCTACTGGTGATGTATGCCCTGTGGTAAACTTGCCTACACACTCCCAAGTGTGTTCCCTTTCCCCTGGGAAATGAGGTTAACTGTTGGGATCCACGTGGCATAGTGGGCTAAGTCGCTTCATTCACACAACAGTGTACATCATGATAGTTGGTGGTTCGAGCCAGACCTTGTCTGACTTTCTCCGAACCTCCTGTTCGAGGCAGTGCAAATTGGCATAGCGCTGGCTGGGACTAAGGTTAGATAAATCAGGTTATCTATGCTGTCATGTTGCTCTTCAGTGACACTTTGTGTGCAGATTGGGCACCTGTAAATTCAATTGCTGAAGTATAGTTGGTGAATGTAATCATCCTGTGCATGATCTGACTAAATGCTTCCATGTTGGATGAGCAGTGTGAAAAGAATCGGCTTCTCTGAGAAATGTGGTTGGATGAACCATGTACGCACCCCTCGCCATCCCACAGATCTGTCCAAGGAGTTGCAGATTTACCCACTACTCCAACCATCTGGACCATCCAGGGTTGCACAGCACTCATCAGTAAACAAGACTATTTTGAAAATTAGTCTTCATGAATTCCTGGGCCCACTGCAGCCATTTCTGCTTGTGATCATTGGTTAGGGGTGGCCGAAGAGTAGGTTTATGCACAACTGCAAGCCTTGGGAGGATCCTACACCTTGAGGTTTGCGGGACTCCAGAGGCACCAGCAGCTTTAAATACCTGTTTGCTGCTTTGTAATGCCATTTTACCAGCTGCTCTCTTAACTAATTATCACTGGTGTCTGAGATTGATTTCAGTGATCCAAAGAGCCCAGAGCCAAGATAACATCCATGAGTTTGATTGAAAAACAAAATATTTAATTTTTACGACACTTAATTCCAATTTCCATAATAATTTGTAACACAGTGTATATTTTAATCAATTATAGTAGCCCTCAAACGTACTAAGTGCCCTACTTGAGACCAAAATTATCAGGTAAAGGGAGTTTATTATACCAAAGCCATGATTGATATTTTCAATCTTTTCATAGGTAACTGTTAAGATATTAAAACCTGATCATTTTGGTCTTAGGTAGGGACTTCCCAAATCTTGAGAAAAGTACTTTTACTCAGTACTTTTACCACCTCTGCTAATCTCATCTGAGACTACAGTGCCTGATCTTCCTCTCAGTTTTCTTCCACCATGTATACATACTCCTCAATAGTAAACCTGGTAATAGGCAATACTTAGACATGAATGTACTGTCTACCTACACTCACTGTAAGTGGCAAGGACACAATGTAGAGTCCATAATAAACATGCATCTCAAGGAAGGCCACACAAAGCTATACACACAGGTAACAGCAGTCAATGGACCGCACCCTCTCCTCATCCCACTGGACTAATATAGGGACTGATCACACAGCTGATTGTAATTAAGATAATTTGACTCAATCAGTCCCCACCAGTACCAGCCTAAGGTGTCAATCATGTTGTCTAATTAGCATCTTTATATGTTACACCTGTGAGGTGGATGGATTATCTTGGCAAAGGAAAAGTGCCCACTAACACAGATTTAGACAGATTTGTTAACAATATTTGTGAGAAATAGACCTTTTGTGTACATAGATGTTTGAGTTTAGCTCATGATAAATGGGGCAAAAACAAAAAGTGTTGCATTTATGATTTTGTTCATTGTATTAACTGCCTCTCGTCACCCATCAACAAATGAATGAGAATAAAGTGGGGACTGAGAAAGGACAGAGAGACCCTAGTTATACAGTAACTTTACAGTACAGTAAATTACCTGAGTTCTTGCATTCTGGCTAGCAACTGACTGTAGAGTTAGCTTGATAGCTAGACACCTGACTAAAACATCAGCAACTATAATCTTTACCGTTTTGAAAACTCATTTTCCAAGTCTGCGTTGTTTTGGATGAGTCTTTCTATTTTCCAAACAGACGCAGGAGTTAGCTAATATAGTAACTAATATATATGTTATTAAGAAGTTTTTTTTGTCGGGTACCTGCTATGTCTCTGCCATCATGCGCACTTGGAAGAAGAAGCCTTCTGAACGCTCTGGAGGCAAATTCCGCATGCAGTTTAGAAAACATTTGTGATTTCACACGTTGGCAAAGATGTTGGTGCAATATGAATTTGGATAAAGATTATTAACATTTTCAGCATTGAAAATTCTAGGAACGTGAAATATGAAGTTAGTAAACGATAATTAACTAAATGACACCCCTGGTCTGATGACCAATTCGATTTTCAGGGCTCGTTTGATGTGTGCTGCGGCGGTCTGCCAGCCAAGTTAGCAGCTTTGTGTTTGTAATGTGAGAATGTGAGGTAGGACATGCACTCGAAGAGTGGGCAGTAGTACTGGGCGGTATGACTAAAAACGTATATCACTGTATTTTTCAAAATTCCACCGTTTCACGGTATATGACGGTATTAACATTTTTTTCAGGTGTTCCCAGCAGATTTTACTAATTGACAGAGGAATTATTGCAGTAGATTGACTTACGATGGTCAATTTTACTGTCATGATGAGTGAATATTGTACCTGCTGATGTGGAGGGCGCTGCTCTTCATTAATTTTTGATATTCCAAGACGTGCTTGCGGCCAAGGTGGTGGTGCAAATTGCTTGTGTTGCCTTCTCTGGCGAAACTTTAGCCTGACAACACTTGCAAAAAATGGTTGTTTGGTTGACGTTGGATTTTTTTAAAACAAAAAACCTCCAAATAACAGACGCGGCTCCTCTTTTTGGCACAAGTTCTTCTGTGTCATCATGTTCTACTAGTTCTGCAGCATCCATCTTTACCATAACGTAACACCAGAGCACTACTGTTTACCCTCACCACACCTCACAGTCGCACCATGCGTGTTTAGAAGCACAACATGGAAAAAGGGTTCTATTTGAAACAGTGTCACACAGCGTAGCATTCCGGTTTATAAAATGTACATGAGAGTAATTTATCAAGGTTTATTAGGTATTCAACATTTTAAATATTTTTATCTTACTTTAAGAATTAATTATTTATTATGTTAGACTTTTTACCATGTTTTTCTTGTTCTTGGATGTGTGTTTTTGCAGTGAAATGTAAGGTGAGTGGTGAAATTTCTATAAGACCGTGAGTCAGGGTGCATCCCCGTGGCAAGCTATGCGTGCGTAACCCAAATTTGTTGTTTGAGTGCACTGCACAGTCACAAGCAACAGCAGAGGATTTGGAGAAGCACTTAAGATGTGTTAATGACAACGTTACGTTATTTGCACAGTGTGAGAGTTCTATTTTTTTAGGAAATGTGTAGAGGAGAGAAACTGAAAGTGGTATCGGTCCTATTGATGCTAGTATCAATCTTCAAACATGAGACTTAATATCGGGAGTATCAATATTTTGGGATCGATCCGCCCACCCCTACCCCCGGGAATTCTCCCGGCTCTCCCGATTGCTCACCCCGGCCCTGACGTGCCATCATCATTGCTTTGCACAAAAAGGGCTTCACAGGCAAGGATATTGTTGCTAGTAAGATTGCACCTAAATCAACCATGTCAATTTTAAGGTGAGAGGTTCAATTGTTAAGACAACCAGGCCGCCAATTAATGTCCAGAAAGCGCTCCTAAAGTTGATTCGGCTGCAGGATCGGAGAACCACCAGTGCAGAGCTTGCTTAGGAATGGCAGCAGGCAGGTGTGAGTGGATCTGCATGCACAGTGAGGCGAAGACTTTTGGAGGAAGGCCTAGTGTCAAGAAGGGCAGCAAAAAAGCCACTTCTCTCCAGGAAAAACATCACGGACAGACTGATTGTCACGTATCCTCAGTTGTATCGAATGGAGAGACAGGCGCGAAGGTTGCAATAAGTCAAATAACATTTATTTCAATAAATCAAGACAGCCACGTGGGGCAAAATTGATAAAACATAGATATGGACACATAACAGGGAAACATTGACCAACAAGAGACAAGACCAAACACTCAACTTAAATACACTTACTAATGAGGACAATGAACAACACCTGTACATGGGAATGACTACACCGTGATCTATTGGTTAACTGAAACATGTGACAAGGGCCCACACTGATGACATCATAAGACATACTAGCAAGACACAGAAGGGACACCAGGGGGAG